>APFE031624409.1:75016-190755 GCA_000404065.3 Pinus taeda | reverse complement strand
AGGTTGGGCGAACCTACTATGGTTTTCGGTCCATGGTTTTGGACGCGATGGTTTTCGGTCCATGGTATTGGATGCTTCGGCATGTATAAATATGTATTGTAACATTGAAAGGAATATAATGAAAAATCAAGCTGGTAGTCTCGGTTTTGAGATCCAGTGGGAAATCTCTGTGTATATGTGTTTTATGTGTTATGCTCTCGCATTTTTATTTTTCCTGTGATTTAGAATTCGTATGCAGGTAATTTCTGTACGGGGTTAAAACCTACATCTTCATCCTTGTAGTCCATGTTCTAAAGATGGTTGCACTCTCTGTGGTTTCCTTTGCGGGGTAGGATGATACAGGATTTCCTACAGGATGTCATGTCGTTGCCTCTCCCTTAAACTTTCATATTTTTTCTCAGCTCTGAAGTATAAGGGATGTTCAAATGAGTGGAGAAGGGTGGTATGGAATGGTAGGTGAGGGATGTTGCCTTTGGGTATGGTTCCTCTTTCCTTCTTTTTCCTCTCTTCTGTTTCTTCTTCTCTTCCTTTCTTTCTTTTGTAATCTATATTTTTTTTTGAACTGATTTCTTTGATGGATGTAGGGGTGACATGATGATTAAAGGAATGGCTATGGTCTGGTGAGGTAAATGGGTTTTCATCTAGACACGAGATTTTTTCATCACTTTTCTCTTGGAATGCCCTTCTTGTGGTATTCAAGGTCAAATGCCATTCCTACAGGAAACTCCTGTAGGATTACAGGGAATCTTGTAGAAAACACAGAGTTTGGGTGAGATGAGCTGGAGGGGTTTACAAATGGAAGACTAGGTGAATAATGGAAGATATGAGATGGGTGGATTAAAACATGGTTATTTTAGGTCATGTTTTCCTTCTCATGTTGTGCTTATTCCCCTCTTGCAGACCTGCAAAACAGAATTGCCATCTTTTGTATCTTTTCTCTCTTTTGTTTTTTTTGTTTTTTTTTTGTAAAACAAATAGTTTTCCTCCAAGGAAGTTTTCATCGTAGTTTCCTACCCTGGGTGCCTCAGAAGAGGTTTTCACCCAGAGATTTTTTTTTCTCTCCCCCTCCTTTTTTTTTAACACCGTTGGGCAGCCTCAAGAGGTTTCCAACCCAGGTGCCTCATCAAGTTTGTCACCTGAGTCTTTTTTTTTCTTTCTTTTTTTATCAGGGACTTGGTGGGGTGGAAGCTGATATTTTCTCTACCACCATCACTATCTTGTTGATGCTATTGATGAATTATTGCCTTGACAAGGGCTTCTTGTATATCTTTAATATATACCCATTGACAAGCAAAGGGGTAGCCTCTGCATCAATAGTTCTTATCTGGAGAACACCATTATCATGACACTTTTCTATTACATAAGGTCCTAACCATCTAGTCTTTAACTTGCCTTTAAAATCGTTGTATCGGGAATCATACAGTAAATTCCAATCACCTTCTTGAAACTATTTGTCTTTTATATTCTTATCATGCCAAATTTTCCTCTGAACTTGATTCACCTCTGTGTGCAGGAGGGTCTGCATCCTAAATTCATCTAACCCATTCAACTGCAACAATCTTTCTTGTTGTGCCCTAGTGATATCCAGATCCAGTTGTGTTGCCATCCTTAAGGTGTTGTATTCAAATTCAATGGACAATGGGGCTTTCTTCCCATAGACCAGCTCATAAGGTGTGAAGTCAATGTTGGTCTTCTAGGTGGTATTATAGGCCCAGGTGGCCTCAACTAATATGTCTACCCAATCCTTTCTGCTACTGCTAATCACCTTGGTCAGAATGCCTTCCAATGCTCTATTAGTTACCTCCACTTGTCCATTAGCCTGTGGGTGGTAAGGAGTGGATGTTCTGTGCTTGATCTTCTGCTGGCTCAACATATTTTCGATCCTGTGAGATGTAAATTGACTGCCTTGATCAGTGACCAATTCTCTAGGGTACCCAAACTTATAGAACACATTCTCCCTTAAGAATTCAACCACATTTTCTTATGTTTCTACTTTGATGGCTTTGGCTTCGGCCCATTTGGTTAAGTAGTCAATGAACACAATGATGTATTGCTTCTGTTTGGATGGAGGGTCAATGGTCCCGATGAAATACATGCTCCACTTGTCAAATGGCTTGAAAGTCACTTGAAGTTGCAGAGGCATCTCATCCCTTGGGGTAGGTTTCCCGATTCTTTGGCACTGATCACACTGGCTGGTATACCTCCTCACATCTTGGTGAAGAGTGGGCCAGTAATAACCAGCTTTTAATAAATTGAATGTTGTTCTTTTGGCTGCAAAGTGACCTCCACAAGACCCATCATGACAGGCCAGAAGGATGTTGAATACTTCCCCCTCCCTGAAACATCTTCTTATAATTTGATACGGACCTAGCTTAAAGAGATTTCCCCCAACCCAAGTGAATGGGGCACTCTTTATTATGATCCTGCTCTTTTCCTTGGAGGACAAGTTTGGTGGAAACTGTGCAGACACCAAGTAGTTTGTTATGTCACCAAACCATGGAGAGAGAACTGAAATGGTGAATAAATTTTCATCTGGTAACTGATCATCAATCATTCCTTCCTCCCCTGCAAGCAAAGTCAATATGGATAAAAAAATATGCAACAACATTCTCCTTGTCAGGCTTATCAATAATAGTTAAATCAATTCGTTGCAATAGAATTAACCATCTAATAATATGGGCATTTACATTAGGTTTATTCGTCAAGGATTTAATTACATCATGGTTGGTATGTACCAATGTTTGGTAACTGGTAATGTAATGCCTAAACTTATTCAATGAATGCACAACAACTAGGAGCTCTTTTTCGGTTACTGTGTAGTTCAGCTCGGCTGTCTACATATTCTTACTAATGAAGTAAATGGCATAAGGTAGCTTGTCATCCATCTAGCCTAAAGTTGCTCCTACGGCTTTATGAGAGGCATTAGCATGTATATGAAAAGGAAGAGCCCAATTTCAGCCTCGAAGAATAGGTGCAGTGGTCAACTTGTCTTTTAGGGTATCCAAGGCTTCTTGAATACTTTCTAACCATAAAAATTTAGAGTCTTTGGCCAATAACCCAAATAAGGGAGAAGCTAACTTGTTGAAATCTTTTATAAATCTCCTATAGTATCCGCCTAAACCTAAAAAACTTTTGACATCCCTCTTTTTTTCCAAAGTCAGGACCCTTTTGATGATAGTTATCTTATTTGGGTCCACTTGCAATCCTTCTTGGGATATTGAGTGACCTAAAACAGTCCCTGTAGTCATCAACTCACATTTTTCGAGACTAAGGCATAACTTCATTTCAATACATTTATTTAGCACCTTACGTGGGTTAGAGAGAGCCTCCTAGAAATTACACCCATAGGGCGTAAATTAATCCATATAAATTTCTGTTGCACCATGGACTAGCTCTGCAAAGATACCTAGGACTACCTTTTGAAAAGTGGCAGGGGCATTGCATAGATAAAAAGGAAGGACCCCATAAGTGAAAGTACCCCAAGATCAGGTGAAGGTGGTTTTATCCTAGTCCTTTGGGCTAATCTGGATTTAATTGTACCCACTAAACCCATCTAAGAAAGAGAAAAACCTTTTCCCTGCCAGGCCATCTAACACTTGGTCAACGAAAGGTAGAGGGAAATGGTCCTTCTTTGTTGCTTTGTTTAACTCTCTGTAATCGACACAAATCCTCCACTTTCCATTTTTCCTTAGAACTAGCACCAAAGGAGACACCCACTCACTGTCTAAGATGGGGTAAATGAATCCTACATCCAACATGTTTTGCAACTCTTCTTTGACTATATCCTTTAGAGTTGGATTCGTTATCCTTTGGGATTTTCAGAATGGTTTACAACCTTCTTTGATGTAAATGTGGTGACTACACACCGAGGGGTGCACTCCCTTCATTTATTTGTAATTCCAAGCAAATGCATCCAAATTCTCTATGAGAATATAACATAACTCTTCTTATTGGTGTACAGAGAGAGGGGTTGATTTTTAGTGTTCTTTTAGGGTTGAATTCTATCGTCTTGACACGAGTAGTGTTCGAGTCAGCTAAGAATATATCAATCTGATGTTTTTTCTTGGTTTCCTTCACTACTTCCTCCAGAGACATGGTGTTGGGAGTTGGATTTTAGAGGATGTGTTCAATCAAATCATATTCATTAGGCTCTCCTAATAACATGGAAGTTTCTAGGGTATAGAGTTAGGCGGAGTAGACTTCATCTTCTTCCTCCTCTTCTAGCCATAAAGTTAAGTCATCTTCTAAATATGGCTAAGAAGGAAGGTACAGGACCAACTGCTTGGATAGATGCCCATTTTTGATAGTCATGTTTCCGACCTTGCAATTGATGTAGGCATCGACAATGGCTAACCAAGGCCCCTCAAGTATGAGAGGATAACCATTAAATTTGGTCTTAAGTTGGAGAACTAAGAAGTCTACAGGATACTCCCAGGAGTCAATGGAGACCATCGCGTCCTCAACAATCCCCTCAGGGGCTACAATGGATTGGTTTACAAGCTGCGAGATTGTCATGGTCTTTCTTATTGAACCCTGGAGATTCAACTTGAGCATGGTGTCCTTAGTAATTACATTAATGGCAGCCTCAATATCAATCAAGGTATGTGGGACAATGGTGCCATTGATGTGTACATCTATTATAGGGCTTCCAAGGTCTAAATACTTTGGGAAAATTACCTGCCCCAACATTAAGTCAGACAACTGTCCAATGACATTAATGGTAGGGGTGTCTCTTTTTCGCCTCAGTGGATATTTGAAACACTTCCCTTTAATCAGTTTGTTGTAAATAGGTACATCCTTAATAGCTTGGAGAAGTGGGATTTTGACACATAGATTTTCCAATTCATCCAGAAGTTCATTCTCTTCTGGGGTATGTTGGACTGGATGGGTTAATCTTTTAGGATAGGGTGGTGGACTCACTCTAGGCATACTTTCCTCTCTTTCCTCCTCACTCTCCCTAGGTGGAGATGGAGGTTGGTAGGATGTCTCTCCACTGTAGACCTGATGTGCATGTCTATTGTTTGGGTTCGGGTTTGGTTGAGCAGGCATCTGAGGTTGTTTAGGTGGAGTAGGGTGTAAAGGCTATGGTTGAGATGGAGGTGAAGGAAATAAAGCTAAAGCACTATTGTATGGGGGCCTCCACCCCTGGGGTGGTGCATTCCACTGAGGTTGTGGAGGAGTATATGGATAAAATGGTTGGTTAGTCGACTGGGAATGGTTTGAGGTGCAAAATACCAGGGAGAAGGTGTATACAAGGAGGGGTGAGCAGGGGGGGCCAAGAGGGAATGGATGTGTTTTGGTCAGGGTTGTAATATGCATAGGATGACCCTTGCATTTCATGCTGGTATGGTCGAGGTCCATGAGGCCTCCTTTGATTTATGTAACAGAGTTGTTCAATCACCCCTTTAGTTCCCTGATACACAACTTTTAGTGCAGGTAGAGAAGGGCACTTGTCTCTGCAATGGTTTTCTTCACATACTGAGTAGATTTCTATAAGGTTTAATGGAAATTCATTCCTAGGGTGCCTCCTTGTGTATCTAGGGTAGAAGATGGCTAATGATCTCTCTTCTTCCTCCTTCTTCCTCTTGATTTGCATAGTGTGCATCTGTAGGGCAAGGGTTTGTAGCATTTCACTATTAACATCTTCCAACATGTTTCCAATTTCACTTTTTATAGATATGTTGGGAGAGGATGAGATGGCCATTGTTTGACTAACCTTACCCTTTTTTTTAGCTTCCCTAGAATGGTTCCTAAAAATGGTCTTGATATCCTCATAGGGTAGTTGGTAGATGTCCCCTCCTGATAGCAAGTTTAAGGTATCCAGGAGATCTTCCCTGATCCCCTTGAGTAGGACTAGCTTAAGTGACTCAGGATCAAGTGTGCACCTGGCCCTTTTATAGCTAAGATGGAATATTTCCTCATAATCCTCTAAGAACTCATCGTGCCCAAGGTCATTCTAAAAATTTCCCATTTGGTGTCTTTGGACCTGCATTGGTCCCTATACTTGTTGTTGAAATCTTGCTGCATCTAAGCCCAAGTGGTGATACTATCCCCAAGTAAACCCATGAACCATCGCAGAGCTGCATCCTTGAGAGTGGATGGGAATAATTTCAACTTCTGATCATCACTGGTGTAATCATAAGTTCTGCATATGACAACAAATTCAAAGAAGAAAGTATCGAGATCTTCTGAGGTCAGGCCATGGAAGTGAGGGAGAGTAGAGGGGCTTAGTTTTTTCATCTTGGCATCCCCATTGGTTTCTATGATGGGAAAATCACTCTCAATTCTTTCTCTGTCTCCCCTTTCATTTCTATTTTCAACCCTTGTGTCAGTTGGAATGGGTTCTTCTTCTTCCCCTATAAGCTCTTAAAAAATCTCTGGTTCTTTGCCTAAGGGGTCCTCTAATTCACAACCACCGAAGAAGAGGGAAGTTTGGTTCTTTGAAGTGGTGTGGGTATTTGGTACAAATTTTCCTAAGTTATCCCTATTCCTACAAGGCATGAAATAAGTGTTTTGTTTTGTTTTGTTTTTTTTTGTTTTTCAAGCTTTAAGACTAATTGCAGAATGGAAAAGACAAACTGAATTGAAACTAACTGCTGAATAAAATCACTTGCAGAATGGAAAGGAAAGGAAAGTAACTTACAACTATTTTGCAAAAATAAAACTAATAGCAGAATGAAAGAGATAAGAAATGGAAGAAAGAAAACAGAAATCACATCTATTCAAACACCTCCCTGGCAACGGTGCCAAAAAGTGATGAGCACCAGTATTGTAGTAAGAATGTTGCAACTCTTGGGGCTACCAACTTTACTTCATCAAACTGAGGTTCTTACAACTTGGAGGTTACATTGTTGTATACACAAATAGATGTAATGGGTCCACTCTTTGTCACTGCTGAGCTAGGTGATAGACCACTAGGGTTTCTCAAACCAGCCTTCTATTGATTTATAAGAAGTTTCATTACCAATTGAGAAAGGAGAATTTTACCATAATTGAGAAGAGAGATGCTACCAACTGCAGTAATGAAAGACTGAAATAGATGCCTAAAATGCACAACTCATTTAGCTATTTGTTAAAATACCTTGCTTCAAAAGAAATATAATCTAATACATGTGAAATACTAACTAACCTAAGCATGAAATATGATCTATCAAACAATTAACTGTTGTGCACATGAACAAGCATAAAAACCTTTTTCTTTTTTTCTTTTTTTTGAAAACATGAAAGATAATACTTCTTGGTTACATGGAAGGTGAGATAGGTATGGAGGGAGATAAGTGTAATGAGTCAAATGGCTTGTGAGGCAAGCATAGGTCTTCTCTTAGGTATCGTGATGCTTTTTTCGCAAATCAGGCTCAAAACAAGCCACTACAGGTTTTCCTACATGATGTCTACAGGATGTCCTAGTTCACCTACATGATCCCCTGTTTTCCTACAGGATTAGGCCGAAAGCATAAGGATTGATTTGGACAGTGGTATGGAGCTTAGGAAAGGTGAGTAATGGGAGGAATAAGGCAAAGAAGTGGTTGGAACTCACTCATAAATTAAACCGAAGCTCTATGATGGTTGGATTTTCTCAACAAGCATGGCAAGTTGTCCTTGTGAAATGATAACTCGGATTGTGAACTTAGTGGCCTTTGGTGATCATGGGTGAGTATGGTTTGGCTGAGGCTGATGATATGAGGTCTTCCTGCAATATTCAAACTCCTACAATATACACATCATTGTTGGAATTTATCCATAAATCATCTCAAAACAAGAAGGGTTTACAACCATAAAAGGAAAACAGAAATTGCATCACTTATTTGCCAAGTTGATGCATGGAAATTCTTGAAACCAATTATGAAAGCAACATGAAATCTAATACAAAACTTCAGATATTAGAAAACAAAATTGCATCCTATCTTCTAAAACTAAAAGATGTTGACCTAATTAGCAGAAAAACCCTAAATTTCATAAGAAACCTGAATTCTATCTTTTTGGGCTAAATGGGAGTTTTTCCTCAAACTAGGGTCCCTGAAGGGAGGAATGAGATAAGATTCCCCTATTATCAACCTTTTTTTATATTTCCTTATCTCTCTAATTCTACTTTTAAATCTATGCACAAATGGAAGCAAACTAATCATGTTCACCAATACTTGCAATGTAACAATGCCAAAATCAATTCAACGAGTAATCTATGAAATAACCTAAGCATACAAGTACAATAAGAGGAACATTTGATGCTAGGGTTGGGCCCTAACCCAAGAGCTTTAGCCCTCTAAGTCAAATCAGTGATGGATCAAGGGAATGCTCATTTTCATTAACATATCAAAAAATACATAACAATGTCTTGTCACAATCCTTCAACTCGAAAGTGCTTATCTATCTTGCATAAAAAAATCTGAATCTTAATGAGGCTCTAGGCCTTCTTATTTATACAACTGAAGCTTCCAACAACTTCCTTAAATCTAGGGAGGTTTGGCTCCCAATCTTAGGATTTAACTGCTTCTTAACTATCCTTAGCTCGGCTGTTAATGATCCTCATGACTTGGCTACCTGCAACTTTGAGCTGGTGTGATTTGATTGAGGGATCTTCAAATGAGTGAGGATTTAATGAGGGATATCAATCTCCTATAATCTGTCCTTCTTGTCTCATTCAAGTTCCTGCACCTTAATTAGCCATAATTTGCTCCCAAAACCTACAACCAATGCACATTAGACCACTAGACATAACATCTTACTTTTACTCATCTCATTAAGCAAAATATAATTAAACATGTAAATAATAATGAGAAGATTTGATTTTAGTAAGCTTGGAGGTGTATTAATGTCCATATATTTTACCCAATGATGAGCCTCATCACCCTTTTCTGGATTAAGATAAACCATTGTACGAAAAAGGAATACCTTAGTCGAACATGGCTAAGAGGTTCTCTTGGATATTGTTTTATACCTTTTCGGGCTCAGGAGACAATTTATGAAAAGGGAACTTTGGATTTTTCATTTCTGCTTCTTTTTAAAACTCTCTAAACATGAAAAATATGTTGAGTTTCACCTTCGTCGGACTCATAAAACATAAACAGCGTAGGAATTGTAACCATGACAAGACCGACTTTCTACTTCCTAGGGCTCATAAAACTTACTAGGATGGGTTCATCTGAATGATGAACTTATATGGCAAGCCTATGCTATCCCCTTCAATCTTGTGATAAAAAACATATGGGGTACTCACTAGAAATGGTAGGGGAAAGGTGAAAGTGATCATCTCTTGTATTTTTGTAAAGGAAACATGTCACTCTTAAACATGACACTCATATGTTGCTCGTGTCGGGTTTGGGACATCCTCACTTGGTGACTTGCCTTACTGGGTTTGGGAAATCCATTTTGTCTCCCATCTGACTATATCACTTCGTTATCATGACCTCTGATCCTATGTTGATTTAAATGTTGCCAAACTCTAAAGTCGTGTAGTTGAGATGTTCAAGAGAAGTCCTATCTGCAATTATTTACCGCTTATACATTGTCTAACCTTCCACCACAATCTTGGATCACACTTATCTACTCTACTACATCCTCTTGTTTTGTGTCGATGATGTTGGATTCATTATGTCCCTCCTTCGACGGATCACTTCCTTGTCGACTTCAACTCATTATCCGGGAAGATGATTTAGAAACTCCCTTCTAGTACCTTGGAGCTTGCATGCCTCAATGGCAACTTCTTCACATTCGAAGACAAGTTTACATCATTGACCTTCGATCGGGTGGTTCCACTGGTGTTCGACTCCAACTTTAATGTTCACATTCATGGATTGTGTTGATTGTACCTTGAGAGTCATTGTCATTATTGGTGGCTTCTCTCATGCCTGTTAACGGTTTACATCATTGACCGGTAATTAGGTGGTTTTCTATCATGTTCAACTTCAACACATCTATTCACATGTTAGAATTCATACATTGATTGGGTTGAGACAGAGTGCGAGACCCTGGATTCTGTCTGATAAAATCCAGGTTGCATGGAGTTATGAGTTATTCATGATTATACACATGTTTCCTATGGATGGATGGTTACGACCATACCGTGGGTCCATATTCATGATACTTTCTATTTGGATGGTTGTGACCATACCGAGGATCCATACACATAATCCTTTCTATTCTGATGGTTGCGTCCATACTGCACATTCATGTATTATTAAATTCCTATTCATGTATCATTAGGCATGATCATCAGAGATGTTGGATATGTATATGCTTGATTTGGAGGTCTCCTCACGATGTTGTTCTCATCCTTGCAATGACTTGTAAATCATCTCAATTATCACTCCCTGTTCTGCTTTCATGCTGTAGGGGGCATCTGTTACACAATATTTTGTCATACCTCCTGATCACTTCTTGTTCCATATCCTAAAGTGCCAAAACATTGACTGTTGTGCAACATATCCATCATCATATACAAACCAAAATCTCCATGTATAATTAAAGGAAAACTGCCCTAAATCCATTATGAAGAAGGCTAACTAAAAACCTAAGTTTTAGCATCAGCGCGCTTTGCTCCACTACCTTCTCGTTCTGATGGCAAGTTGCATAGTTTTACCCTAGTGCTGCTAGCACGAGTTTCAATATGAAAACCATGTTGAACCTCTTTTGACAAGTTTTCCCAAACTAGAGGAGAAGCTTCGTGCACTAGAACATTTGAGAACAACAGGTTGGATATTGGATGTTGTTGATATGGTCGAGCTCTCCCATTTGGACCTCTTGATCTTATCATCATGGGCTTTCCCCTTGAGATGTGTACCTTCTTCCCTCTTTTGTGGATCCCTAACTCCCTCTCCCTTCCTATAAATTCACTCCCTTCCATCCCCAAAGGGTTGGTCATTGATTGTTTCATCCCTATGCTGAGATTATTCTTACATGCTGCCCATTCTAGCTTGGAGAAGGAGTGCTTGAAGTGTCTTTGCTTGGACTTGCACATCCACCAAAAGGAGGTCTCCAACATCAAGGCATAGGTTGTATGCTTCCCTTTTTAGCTTAATAATATATACATATAATGTTTGCTTTCCATAATTATGTAAATTTTTATGCTTTTAGCTTAATACACCTTGATCTATTAAGTAGTTTATGTTTGATGTATGCCATATATTCTCTTGTATCTTGCATAGCTCTTTGATCTTCCTTGCAGGCACTCGGACATGAAAACAAGTAAGAAGTGAGGCTTGGAGCGAAAGAATCAAAGTCATCTTCAAAAAGATTGAGCGATTAGCATCAGAGCGAGGTAGATTTCTCCTTCTCTCTGCATTTGTTAAACATAAGCAAGGAAAGTGTATGTTAGTTTGTTTAGTTTGTTTCTAGACCCACTCATTGGGCTAGAGGGATAGCCTTTGTCCGCAGAGGGGATTTACCTTCACAACACTCCTATTGCTACAAAATTCTAAAATATGGTCTAACATTGGTAGACTTCATTCCAACAAGTTATTCCTCTTTCGATGTCAATTTCACAACACTCATTCCATGCTTGGTCATATGACCAACTTCCTCTTCATGGTGACAACTTCAACCTGCTCAACCAAATAATATTCTCTAATAACATTTGGTATCAAAGCTTTGGATTCTAGGGTTTCACTACTCCAAACAAGTCATCATGGAATTTTCATTATAACATTTTTCTGCGACATTTCAGAAGCTAAAACAAAAACTCATTTGAGAAGAAATCTTGTTGAACCTCGAACCCGAACTTCAAAACTTGTCTTGCTATATTTTCTGAGATATAATCTGAGGAATTTAGGGTTTTTGCAAGCTCCAAAATTCCATCTTAAACAGGTCATCGTTGAATTTTTGTTATAATTTGTTTTCTACGAAGTTTTAGATTCTGAAATTAAAACCCATTTGAGACAAAATCATGGTGAAGCTCGAGCCCAAATTTCAGATTTTTCTTCACTATATTTTCGGATATACGGTCCAAGAAATTTAGGGTTTTTGCAATATCCCGAATTACATCCCAAACAAGTGACCCTGGGAAAATCGTCATAACTTTCTCTCTGAGCATCAAATTGAAATTTAGTAAGAAGTTGCAAAAAGAAGACAGGATGTAGTCTTATGTGTATCAGTTTCAGGTCCAAAGGTCGAAACAATGATACGTGGCACTTCGTACAAGTTCGCTCTACTAAACTAGTCTATAATCAAGTCATTCTGGTAGATTTGGAATAACTCTTCCTTGGAGAATCCAATCTTGATCAGACTTGTGGGGTTGGAAAGAGGATGTAGAGGGCTACTGCAATTCACAATTCTAGACCTCATAGGGCCGAAATTTCAGAGATACAACAGATTCAAGATCGAGATCCTAAAAGAAAGAAAAAGAATGACTCGAATTAAGAAAATAGAAACAACTAGTAAGCAAAAATGGATGGATGATTTGAAGAATGCGATAGAAACTAAGATAAATAGTTTTATCTATGCCATGGAAGTTGATATCGATGGTATGAAAGCATATTTGAAGAAAGTCTTGGAAGATTTTAAGAAAGACATGGAAGGTTTAAAAGAAGGTGGGACAAAGCTACTGCAAGAAAGGCCTCCTAATGGCGAAAATGTAATAGAGGAAACTCATGATGAGAACAAAAGTAACGTTAATCATGATTTCATAGAATCTAACGTTGGATTGAAGACCCAACATATTCCAAAGATAGAAATGAGTAAATTTGATGGCAAGGATCCCGTAACATGGTACTACATATGGAGAAATATTTTGATCTACATAATGTGAAAAACAAACAAAAGGTACGTATTACATCTTTATATTTAGAACCGAATCAGTTTGTATGGTATAAAGGGATTTGTTCTCATAAACACTTGTCACCTGGTCAATTTTCATGGAGGAAATGATAGCACATTATGAGAATACAAAGAGAAACACCTTCTCTAGCCAATTGATAAATCTCAAACAAAAGGGCTCAATGGTAGAGCACATTGAGCACTTTCAAAAATTGAATATAAGGGTAAATGATATTCCAGAGAAGTGTAGGATTGAACTCTTCATAGGGACTTTAAATGATAACATCCAACATGAGGTTCGCCTTTGGGAACCCGATTCATTGGATACGACATACAAGTTAAGAAAAATTATGGCAACAAGGAAGCCTACCACTCATAACTATAAAGATGGAATTGTTGTTGCTCCTAGCCTTTCACCACCTACAAGGTTGACACCAAAACAATTGGAAGAAAGAAGAGAAAAAGGGCTTTGTTACAATTGTGATAGAAAATACACTAAAAGTCATAAGTGTGCTAAGCAAAAATTAATTTACATAGATGGGGAAGAGGAGCAAGAAAAGGAACAAGAAATGTCAAAAGAAGAAGATATACACCAGGAACAAACCCTGGAGAAAGAAGAAATGAATTCGACCATAACTTGTAATGCATTGGCCAAAATCACAACTCCTCAAACTATCAAGATAGAAGGACATATCAAGAAGAAAAAGGTAATAGTGTTGATTGACTCGGGTAGTACCTATAATTTTATTCATCGTAAAATAACCAAGGGATTGAATTACTTCCTATATCCAGCTCCAGAGTGTCAAGTGATGGTTGCAAGAGGAGGAACCATAAATTTCTCTGGAAAGTGCCATAATATCAAGCTATCCATGGGACAATATGTATTCCCAATGCTTTCCATTCCAATGGGTGGTGTTGATGTTGTAAAAGGAGTCCAATGGCTACAACCCTTAAATTACAATAGATTTTAATTTTCAAGAACTTTTCATGAAATTTTCTTCGGAAGGAAAGGAAGTTGAATTAAGGGGTATCACAGGGAAACAGGGAAACATAATCAGCTCTAACATAATGACAAAGCTTCTAAAGAAAGAACAACGAGGTGTAATTGCACAATTATGTTCTCTAGACGTTCCCACATCGAAATCATCTATTTCTCTAAATATCCAAAAAGTCTTGGACAATCATTCCAAGGTATTTGAGGCTTACAAAGGCCTCCCACCTATTTGTGATCATGACCATGATATTCATTTGATTCCAATAAGTGTTCCTCCAAACATCAGGCCTACAGATATCCATATGCCCAAAACAGTGAAATTGAACGTATGGTTGCAGAAATTCTAGAGGTTGGTATAATTATCCAACCAAATTCGATAAATGAAGAAAGTGATGGATGGAAGCATTCCAAATTAGGGTGGGAACTCATTCAAAAGTTGTAGAAGATCTCAGTTCAAACAATATTTCCAAAACTTGACAAGGAAGGAAAAGTCATATTGGAACCTGTAGCAGTCATAGAAACAAGAACCCGACAACTATGAAATCGATCAATTTCAGAGTATCTCATCAAGTGGAAGAACTTACCCACTGAAGATTCCACATGGGAGGACAAGAATTTTATACAAAAGCATCCAGAACTACTCAAGCATTGAGGACAACACTTTTTGAAGGAGAGTGGCATGTTAGGTCCCTATACTACTAGTGTAACCCCTTATTGTTATTAGCGCAACCCCCTTATTATATTGTTGTTCCCATGCAGTCCCCATATTGTTATTATTGTGCCCCGTAGAAGCCCACTATTGTTATTATTGTGCAGTTACATTATTATTATTATGTCGGCTCTTATTGTATTATGACCCCTTAGACTCCTATATATAGAAAGGAGGTTTTTTTCATTTGATCATCCAAGAATTGTTCATTTGTGTAATGTAAGGGAAGTTGCCCCCTCGAAGAGGTTGATTTATAAGATGTTGATCTTTCTCCACTATATTTTTGTGAGCTAGTTTCATAACATTGACCTTACGTCATTTTAACTAACTCATGGTTTGATAGTTGGTGGGCGCGACCCACCCCGATGTGTGGGTGGAATGCCTTTGCATAACGCACCTTCATGCATTGGCTCCCCTTCACCATTGCACTGTGTTTGCCTTCCATCACACGTTATCACTTGAATTCCCTTTGCATTTGTTTTGTGTGCATGACACACCCTAAGTGCCCATTGCATGGGCATGTCACCTAATGCCCTACCTTCATGTAGGCGCACCTTGTGCACACTCCATCACCTATAATCCATCAGTCCATCGTGCACACCAAATCTCGTGATGGGCACACTCCTTTGTGTATTTCATATCGCTTGGTGGGTGCGCCCGCCTTTGTGCGGTACATATCACTTGGTGATTGCAATTGCCTTTATGCTGTCTATATCTCTTGGTGGGGATGCTCGCCTTCGTGTGGCACCCATTTCATTCAATGGGGCATGTTCGCCTTCGTGCAAGATCTCGTTCCACCAAACTTCCCTAAGCCTTTGGTTTTTTGACACTTGGGTGCGTTTTTAGGTGCGCTCAAGGTTAGGGGCATTACAAGAACCAACAGTCATGCAAATAATTCAAGGAATTATATAATGGAAAGTGAAATTCTAGTTTCTAAAGTAGAGAAATAAATGTTAACTAATCTACCTAAGGGTAATGTGTTGCAATGTAAACTAGATTAGGGGCCCCTTCCTAACTTAATTGCACTATAAAATTGTTGGAAATAATACTGAGAGGGGGGGGGGTGAATCAGTATTAGCAAGTCAATAATATTTCATTTCCATATTCTGATTCATATACGCTACTTCAGTTAATTAAACTTGCGTGTATACACAACTGTATATAAGGAAACTAGCGTATACCCTGTAAACTTATAAATTAGTTAATTCTTCATAGGTTGATCATTAATCAGTGCATCAGACCCATATAAACAGTAACGAGGAGCAGTAAAAACAAAACAAATAGTCACACACATGAACATAAGATATAAGGTGGAAACCCAATGTGGGTGAAAACCACCTACTGCAATTGTCTCTATCTTTCTTTTAATAAGAAAGTTCTTTTTACAATATTTTGTACTGGTGCAGACTTATACCAGTACGCAGGCTTCTACCTGCAGAAGGCTACAACCTTCTCTTGTTCTCTAGCTTCTCCTGGAAGTGAGCTACAACCCCCTGGTTCTTGTATTAACTGATGTACTAGTATGTAGGTGCTGAGCTACAGAAGGCTACAACCTTCTCTTTTCTTCCAGGGACCACGTTTCATAAATTTTCAGACTGGATCCATCAATAAAATCAATCAAACATCAAATATATCTGTATCAACTAAAATCCTTTGCACTAACCAAAATTGAATCAAACAATTACTTCTCTGAATGTTGTAACCAAAATAGTGTAACAATAACCAGAACCCAAGCTAGAACCCAAAATATTGTAACAACAATCAGAAGTAGCTAAAGCATATTTTATGAGGTGTACGCTACTTCAATGTGACGAACCTGCGTGCATACGCACTTGTATCAAGGCAAACCTGCGTATACGCACTTTTGAAATTCCGAACCTGCGTGTATACACGCCTTTGCCATAAGAAACCTGTGTACAGATCTATAAATGATGGTTTAACCTTTACAATTATTCAGACATCAGATATACCTAGATCATCATATTTACAAATTAGTATATGCGCCAATTATTAAGATAAAAGATCAAAACCACATAAAGACACTTCTCTTCAAGCCTTAAGATCTTGACCCATCGATAGAACTTATTCTCCATCAAGCGCTCAGGTTCCTCCTTGATTCAGATCTAGTTGTGCACCATAACTCAATAACCAGTATTCTAGATCTTTCTCTTCATTAGATATTCAATACATGAGTGCATTTGCCTAATGATCTTCTCCTCCTTCTATATTCCTAGGCCTTTCTCAATACCATGGACCAAAACCACTTAGAACTAATACCGTGGACCAAATACCTGGGATCAACACTTCGGATCAAATACCATGGATCAATGCTGAAATACCATGGACCAAAATTTAGTTTTCCAACATGTATACACCTTTCCTTCCATGAAAGTGCGTGTGTACGCACAAGCGCCTTTTTTTCAATGAACCTGTGTGTATACATAGGTTGGTCAAGATGAACCTGTGTATACCTTTCTTTCTTCATTTTAAGTGGCCTGAACTGTGATTTGTCATCTCAGAGAGTTGTCATAAAGTACAACACCTGTATTACCTGTATCATAATGCCAACAATCTCCCCCTTTGGACTTGATGGCAACAACACCAATCACTCTCCCCCTTTGTCATCAAGGGCAAAGGGGCATGCTCCCCCTGAGTGCTTGCCGAAACCTCTAATATGTTGAAGTGTTGATTGAGCTCCTATGATCGAGTCCATGCTCCCCCAAGCATAAGCAAGGTCTGCAAAAAGATAACATGACTTTATACATACATCACCAAAGACTCATACATACATCCATCTCCCAACCAAATGGGGATATACCAAGTTTGACTCATCCGCCCAACCAAGTGGGGATATACCAATTGCTTATACATGTCAAAACAAGAACATTACATCATCTATCCCATGCATAGTGGGGTAACAAACTATGACCTTTACATTGAAAGGTATACATGACATATAAAACATAGATCAAACATCTGAAATAAGACCATGATAGTCATCAGCCACTATCATCAGTAGCATCTAATAATCAGTACCCAGACTAGCAACCATGATCTCCCCCTAAAACCTGTTCCACCTGAATCAAAACAATAGTGAATTTGTACCAAGACCTTCTAAGATAATGCCAACAATGCATTACTGTAAGTATATGCTCCACCTGAATCTGTGCCAGATGATCACTGTCAGACCCATATCAGACTCTTGTCATCCATTGATTGTCTTCAAACCAACATATACGTGATTGTATCCACAGAAACCGGCGTATATACGCGGGTACGCTTCATGAAACTCGTGTACACCCGCTTTTCTATGAAATAGATAATTTTCAACGGCAAGATGATGCATTAACTACACCCAGTTTCTCTCTAAGATATTCAAATGACTCTCTGGGCAGTGGTTTGGTGAATATATCAGCAACCTATTCTTTAGAGGGGACATGCTCCAATTTGATCTTTTGTTCAAGCATTTGTTCACATACAAAATGATATTTGATGGGTATGTGCTTGGTTTTGGAATGCATGACTGGATTCTTTGAAATGCTGATTGCACTTGTATTATCACATAGAATGGAGATGGGTGGAGTACATGTGATCTGAATGTCTTGCAATGTTTGCATCATCTAAAGGAGTTGTGTGCAGTAAGATGCAGTAGCCACATATTCTGCTTCAACTGTAGATAATGCAATGGAACTTTGTTTCTTCCTGAACCAAAACACTAATCTGGAACCCATATAGAATGCACCACCACTAGTGCTTTTTTTGTCATCCACACTTCCTACCCAATCTGCATTTGTATATGCATGAAGTGTAAGATCTATATCCCTGGGATACCATAAACCAAAATTCTGAGTTCCTTGAAGATATTTGAAGGTCCTTTTGACTGCCTGAAGGTGTGATTCCTTTGCATTTGCTTGGAATCTTCCAACTATTCCCACTGCATGCATGATGTCTAGTTGGTTACCTGTTAGATAAAGCAAACTGCCAATCATGGAACTGTAGGTTGGTTGATGTACTGTTGTTGATTCATCATTTGGGCTGAGACTGCATCCTGTTACCATGGGGGTACATACTGGTTTAGAGTCTTCCATGCCATATTTTTTCAAGATCTGCTTGAGATATTTGGTTTGTGACAAAAAGATGCCATCTTTCATTTGTTGAACTTGTAGACCAATAAAATATGTGAGCTCACCCAACAAGGACATTTCAAATTCTTTCTGCATTACCAAAGCAAAGTTTTGACTCGTGGCTTCTTTATTGCTACCAAAAATGATATCATCAACATACACAACAAGTATTAGCAATTTATCATTATCAATCTTTATATATAGATTGCTATTAGCTGATCCTTTTGAAAAACCTTGTTGATGTAGATATTTGTCAAGACGGTAATACCATGCCCTTGGAGTTTGTTTTAGGCCATAGAGAGCCTTTCTGAGTCTGCATACAAGTTTTGGATAATTTCCAAGGATGAATCCATCTAGTTGCTCAATATATACTTCTTCTAAGTCCCCATTAAGAAAAGAAGATTTTACATCCATTTGGTATACTTTGAAATTCTGAAAACTAGAGAGAGCAAGAAACATTCTTATGGCTTCAAGTCTTGCAACAGGTGCAAAAGTTTCTTCAAAATCTATACCTTCTTGTTGAGCATACCCTTTACAAACAAGTCTAGCCTTGTTTCTAATAACTTCTCCATTTTCATTCAACTTGTTTTTGAATATCCATTTGGTTCCTATGATATTCTTATCATGAGGTCTAGGAACTAATTCCCAAGTATTATTCTTTTCAATCTGCTCAAGCTCTTCATTCATGGCCTTGACCCAACATTCATCTTTGCATGCTTCATTTACACTTTGTGGTTCAATGGAGGAAAGCAATGCAATATAGCTTGAGGATTCTGTAATAGTTCTTCCTGTCTGCACACCTACCTCTTTCTGTCCCAAAATTTGAGTCTCTAGATGATTTTTTTGGACATACCTGGATGGAGTCTTTTCTTCTATCGTTATCTGTTCTTCTGGTGTTTCATTAGTTTCTTCTTCTTCAGAATTAGTCTGATTTGATGTGGAAGGATAATCCTCATCTTCTTCACAATCTTCGGTTTTTACCTACTTTGGATTTTTTCTTGCTTCATCAATCACAACATCAATACTTTCAACAATTTTCCCAAGTCTTTTATTATAACATTTATATCCTTTACTTCAGGAAGAGTAACCAAGGAGAATGCCTTCATTTGCTCTAGGTTAAAACTTGCCAAGGTTTTCATCAGTCTTTTGATGTAACATTTGCTTCCCAAAACTTTGAAATATTTTAGAGTAGGAGTCTTACCATACCAAATTTCATGAGGAGTTTGAGTGCTGTTTACCCGAACATTTGTTTTGTTGAGAATAGTGACGACAGCGAATGCAGCTTCACCCTAGAAGGTTGCAGGAGTTCCAGATTCATCTAGCATAGCCCGAGCCATTTATTGAACAGTTCTGTTCATCCTTTCTACTACTCCATTTTGCTAAGGTGTTCTTATGGTGGAGAATTCTCTTTTTATTCCATGTTCTTCACAAAAGTTGAAGAATTCATCAGAGGTAAATTCCCCTCCTCGATCAGATCTGAGACATTTGATTTTTCGATTTGATTCATTTTCAATTAAAGCTTGGAAAGCTTTGAAATTTTCAATTGCTTCATCTTTATGCTTTAGAAGTCCTATCCAACACATTCTTGAAAAATCATCAATGAACAATATAAAATATTCTTCTCCAGGGGGTGACTTTTTCCTTGATGGTCCACATAAATCAGTATGAACAAGTTCGAGAGGCTTACTAGCCGATCCTTCCTTTTCAGGGAAATGTGCTCTAGTTTTCTTACCAAATTGACATGATTTGCATATTTTATTTTCTGGAATGTGAATAGCCGGAAGATCACAAACTGCCTGGTATCTGCATGCTTTTCTTATTTGAGCGAAGCTTAGATGCCCCAACCTTCTATGCCATAGCCAATGTTCATCATTTTTGCTTATATATCACTGTTGTTATCCTCCCTTGAGAATGTACAAGTTGTTTGGAGTTCTTACCCCTTTGATCATTGTTTCCCCTGTATCAAGCTCACGAACAACACATCCATTTGATCGAAATACTACTTCATTTCCTTGATCACACATTTGACTGACACTCAATAGATTATGCTTTAGACCATCAACATACATAACATTTCCAGCTTTAACCTTTTCTTTTAGAAGAACAGAGCCTTTACCTTTAATGACTGCAAGACTGTCATTTCCAAATGAGACCTTCTTTTCCTTTTCTAAGGCATTATATGATTGAAGTTTTTGTTTATCACCTGTCATGTGTTTTGAGCATCCACTGTCGATTTACCACTGATTTTCTTGTCCTTCTGAATACAAGGCTATACCACATCTTTCTTTTTGCAGTTTTTTCTTTCTCCATGTTTTGGGACTTAATGAAGTTTGCTCCTTCTGAGATGTTTGCCGAAATTTACTCCTGCATTCAGAATCTGCATGACCGAAGTTGTTACAGATAGAGCATTCTATTTCATTTTCAAGAGCAAAAAAGTTATTGCAGGTCCTTTTCATGATCCCAATCGCATTCCTTTGATTTCATGCTTCTCTAGTAATGATGGTCTTGTAAGCAACACATTGAGCAGCTTTATGTCCAAATTTATGACATGAAAAACATTGGCCATTAAAGAAATTCCTGCGATTATCGAATCTACTGACCTGGTGATTGTAGTTTCCATTAACATTCATTTTTGAAGCAAATTGAGTATGATTTACCTGAGGTTGGTTGTCGTTTTTGTTCATCCTTGAAGTAGATTGAACCCAATTTACCTGGTGATCTGCTTTATGCCTTTGCTGACGATTATCAAACTGTTCACTTCTCCTTGCTGCATCAAGATAGCTTTTGGAGGTTGATGACTTCTATGCTTGAGATGCTTCTTCAATATATCCAAGACCTGTCTTTACCAGAGGAGAACGAGGAGAACGCTGGACCTTGATAATTTCATCTAAAGTTTTTGATCCTTTAGCAAATCTGAGATTGAGAGCTTTTGTTTTCTCAATATCTTTTCTTAGACCCATAATTTCACATTCTAATTTTTCATTGTGTTTTTCCCTTTCAGCAAGTTGGAATGTCAGAGTATCTATAATCATATTATTTTCTTCTAAACAAATTTTAAGTTTAGAAATTTCTTCATAAAGACCATTTTCATCTAAAACATCCACGAAATCATCATCTTCAAAAGCCATCAGAAATCTATAGTCATTACCATGTTCATGATCCAGGTGGATATTGGTGGCCACCCACTAATTCCACTTGGATCCTCTCTAGTGCTTCTTTCAGTTTTTTAAGTTTCCTTAATTATAGCACAATTTACTATTTTTAGCAGTTTTTTGGGTCCTAAACTTCCAGAGCCGTTTTGAGGCCCTAAACGATGTTTTTTGGGAAATCTACCAGCAAACAATTTTTCTATCTAAAAATTGTCTTTCCCGTCATAGTCCTCGGAGAGATCTTTCCAACGGGCTATCATGCGCGTCAAACGGAGATAATGCGACCAATTCGCAGCCCCGGGAAGTTGATGTACCAACTTACCCAAAAACGGGG
The DNA here is from genome assembly GCA_000404065.3 of Pinus taeda. NCBI lineage: Eukaryota > Viridiplantae > Streptophyta > Pinopsida > Pinales > Pinaceae > Pinus > Pinus taeda. The sequence continues at coordinate 168,698 of APFE031624409.1, read as the reverse complement.
CCCACAATTTGGCGTTTCATCTTCTAGGGTTAGGTTTTGGAATGTGAAGGGTCTTCCATTGTTTCTCAACAATAAATAGGCCTTCGAGCCTCATTGTAACATAGTTCAGAGGCATGTAGCCACACATCTCTTCTCAGAGATAAGCTACCATTGCCCTAGCTGGTTTATTTCCATTTCTGGTTGTAAGCATATTTCAGTATTTCCATTAATGAAATGAAGTATTATTTCCGTTGCATCTTTGTGTATATGGTTATCTCTGTAATTTTTTGTGTTCCTGTTTAAGTCTGGATCAGTTCATCTTCATCACTATTTGATAAACCATCGCTATCTTCATGCGTATAATAGCTCTTCTTACTTACATTCTGTTTTTTATTCCATTTTGTCGATTCCTTACATTTATCAAGCTTATCTTTATGAGGAAATTTGGCTGCATAATGACCGACTCTTCCACAAGCAAAGCATTTGAAAGGTATCTTACCTCTGAATCTTCCAGAACCCCGTTGAAGGTTCTTGACGAAGTTTGCTTCTTCCTCTCCTTCTGAAATATGTCCTGATTCATTGAGTTGATCTCTTCCTGAAGCCTTGAATGCGGCTTCTCTCATATCTGATGGACCCCCTTTTCTCATTTCGAAAGCAATTAGGATTCTGTGCAGTTGTGTCATAGTAATACTCTGAAGATTCTACTTTTCCTCTATGGTAGAAACTTTTGATTCAAACTTAGAAGACAAGGATCCTAAAACCTTTTCCACTACAATAACTTCTTTTATCTCTTCACCCAAGTTTTTCATGCGATTAAGAATCTCATCTATACGTAAGAAGCAATTAGCTATACTTTCATCATTGTGCATTTTGAGAGTTTCATATTGAATTTCGAGAGATTGTAGTTTTGCACGTTTTACCTGATCGTCTCCTTCATAGCTTAGAACGATCTTGTTCCATATTTCTTTAGCATTTTTGAGCTGCATAACCTTGACAAATTTTGATTGTGCCAAACTCCCCAATAATTTTTTTCCCCTGGGAAAATAAAAAATATTTCATTAATAATCGGAAGAGTCTGTGTATACATTCTGTATCAGTTTACTTTCATAAGCCGCACTACCACGCAGGGTATGCTTTCAGTGTACTATCAGTATGCTATTCAAAAAAAAATTATAGAAATAACAAAATTACAGTATGTTCTGTGGAGCTGTAATAAGAAGTAAAATAAAAACTAGTGTGCTGCCTGCTAATCCAGGGTTGGGTACTCTGGATCTATATATGGCCGATGATAATAAGTATGCTCCTGCTGATGGATATTTTCCTTGATTTCCCATAGGCCCCTGTCCATCAACGCTGCCTCCTTGGAAAGTTTGTCGGCACCCTGATTATGTTCCCTGTAAACATGAGATATGGAGATATGATTAAAAGCAGGTTTGAGATCAATGGCTTCCTGTAAGATAGTGCTGAGTGTGTGCGAGTGACAAGTAGCAGTGCCGTTTATCCAGTTGATGATAATCTGTGAGTCCCCAAAAATGTTAATGCTCGTGCAGTGATGCCTCAATGCAAAATGAAGTAAATGGCGGAGGGTAATGAGTTCAGCGTAATTGTTGGTGCCAGTTCCTAATCCGGCTTTAATCCTGAAGTGATGGGATTCATTAATGTGTAGTATGAAGCCTCCTCCACTGCTGAGCGCATTTGCCGCACCATCGAAGAAAGCCCATGGCATGCTGATGTCAATGGGAGGAGGCGGAGTAGGATGGCAGATCTTTGGAGGAGGAGGATCAGGCAACTCATTTAGGGCCACGATTATGCTAGCCTCCACCCGGGGCCAATGAATTTGTTTGTTTTCAAATATGATGCTGTTTCGGGACTTCCAGATTGACCAATTTACAATTATGGGTAAATTAATCAGTTTCGTCCCTCTGTTTTTGTTCCCCCAATTGGACCAGGCTCTGTTGATGTCCAAACCTGCCCACTCGCCTTCATACTTTGCAAGTGACTTGAGATTGTTCCATATATTAATCGTGGTCCGGCACTTCAGGAATAAATGGTCAATTGATTCCGAATCATTCTTGCACAGAACGCACCAGGTAGGTCCATGTATGGCCCGTTTCATGAGCTGATCGCCAGTGGGGATTTTGTGTCTCAGTAGACAGCAACTGAACAGTTTGGAACGGGGAGAGGCAGATAGCTTCCAAAGGCTCTGCCACCAGTTGGCAAGTTCTGCAGGCTTTTTGTGCTCACTGAGATATAAGTAACCCTCCTTGGGCGTGTAAACTCCATGGTCCCCTCGGTGCCAAACCAACTCATCTGCGCCCTCTGTTATACGGATGTGTGATTCTATTGAGGCCTCTCTGTAACTGTTCCATAAGTCATGCCATCTCTGCGGGATATTTAATTGTATCGCTGATTTCCAAGCTTGATGAAAAATATCTGAACGATCGGGGTCAGCGATTTGTGATATGACCTTGATATTTTGGGCTGAGAGGTGTGCAATGAGATCCTGAGGGAGTGAATGTCTGCCACCGCATCCAGACCAGGGGTCAAGTCCAATTCGAGCTTTATTTCCTGCTCTGATGCGCCAAACCAGATTGTCTCTGATGAGTGGTAGAGAGTGAAGGAGTGCCTTCCAACTCGAGGATATACCTGATTTATTCCATACCGGCAGGCGGGCCCAATCGAGTATGGAGAGAGGCCAGATATATTTATGATATGCAACTTTGGTCCATAGACTTTGGGAAGTCAAGAGAGTCCATCCCATCTTGCCTGCTAAGGCTCTTGAAAATATCGGGAGCTCTTTCAATCCCCAACCTCCCCATTTCTTAGGAAGAGCTATCTTGTTCCATCCTATCCATGCATATGTTCGTTTGTCCTGATTCCCAGCCCACAGATATTTGTTACAGAGCTGCTGTAATTTTGATAGGATGTTTTGAGGGATCCATGCAAGAGCCATCCAATAAACAGGGGTTGCTTCCATAACTGATTTGATGAGAATCAGTCTCCCTGCCCTGGAAAGGTATCTGTGACTCCAACAAGATAGCCTTTTCTCAAACTTCGATACAAGCCAGACCCAGTCCTCAATCTTCTGATTTGTAGGCTTGAGCCAGTAACCCAGGTATTTGAGCCCCCTTTCCAAAGGCTGTGTGCTGTAGGGAAAGGCCGTGCTGGCAGAGATAGATTCATTAACAGATGTACCTGATATGGTGATAGATGATTTTGCTCTGTTAACCTCCATTCCTGTTGCCTTTGAGAATAGATCAAGGATGCGTGAGAAAGTGATAGTATCTTGCACACTGCCATCCAGCAGAATGAGAATATCATCTACAAACAGAAGATGTGTAAGGTAACAGATGTCTGATATTTTTAATCCTCTGATGGTTCCCTCCTGCTGAGCTAAGATAAGTAGTCTGTTGAGCGCTTCTATAACCAAAAGAAAGATCAATGGTGATAGAGGACATCCTTGGCGGAGGCCTCTTTCAGAGTGAAAGAAATGAGAGGCAGATCCATTAATTAGAATGCTATAAGTGGGCGAGGTAATGCAAGCCATGATCCAGTTGATGAGAGGGAGAGGGAAGCCAGTGTGAATGAGAATCATTTTGAGATACAGCCAACTGACACGATCAAAGGCTTTGGATAGGTCAATCTTTAGCAGGAGACATTTGAGGTGCTTAGTCCATATGGAGTGAATTGCTTCCTGTGCTGCCCCAATGGCTTCATGGATCTGACGATTCTCAAGAAAAGCAAATTGATGGGGAGAGATGTGTCTGGAGAGAATGGGCTTGATCCTATTAGTGATGATCTTGGATATGATCTTGTATAGCACATTGCAGAGGGATATGGGATGGAAGTCATCAAAAGAGGAGGGATTATCAGATTTGGGGATGGGGGCAATGAATGTGGAGTTGATGGCATTATATAAACTTCCCGATGATCTGCTCTCCTCTACCACCCTGAGAATGTCCTCGCTCAAGAGCTCAAAGAAAGCTGAGTAGAACTCAATGGTCCACCCATCCGGTCCAGGACTTTTCTCTTTTTTGAACCATTTAATTGTACTTTCAAGTTCAGCCATTGAAACAGGGGCTTCTAAGTCTTCTACATCCTCTTCCTCAACATACCTGGGAAAATGACCAGCCACATTGATAATTTTTGCCAGGTTTGTACCCACCGGATTTTTGTAGATATTCCTGAAATGGGTGGTTCCCAGATTTGATAACTTATTGAACGTGTCTGCCTGCCCTCCCTCAGGCAAAGGTATATTCCATATGGTGTTTGCCACTCTTCTCCCTTTTGCAAAGTTGTGGAAAAATCTGGAGTTTTCGTCTCCTGCCTTCAGCCATATGGCTCGACTTCGCAGCCTAGTGGATTCATCCCTCCCTTTGAGTATGTTGTTCCTTTGATTCTCCAGTTCCACAAGTCTGGTCTTTTCGACATGCGATAGGAACCCGAGATTTCTCTCATCCAATAGAGTCATTAAGTCCTTTTCGACCTTTTCGAGGAGTTCATCTTCCTGATTCCTTTTCTCCTTTTCCCAGTTGATTACTAGGTGTTTTAGCTCCGTAAGATTTTTAACAAATCCTCTGGCCAAGGAGGGTTCACGGTCGATAGGGTGGGCTTTCCAGAAAGATGAGACCAAGCCTGTGAAGCTAGGGTCTTGAAGCCACAAATGGTTGAATTTGAAAGGGGCCTTAGGCTTCTGATGAGGCCCACGGATTTCCAAAGCAATAGGAATATGATCTGAGATACCTCCAGTGCTGACCCATTGCTTGAAAGAGTGAAGTCGGTGAATTAGGGGGCCTCTCATTAGAAATCGATCCAACCGCCTGGCCAATGTTGCATTCCCTGTTCTTCTATTATGCCATGTGGGCTGAGGCTTCTGCATGGGAACGTCAACGAAATCATATTGCTCCATAAGTCTGCTCAGATAATTAGTGATGGGATCTATCTGCGCAGCCTCTCCCCAAGACTCAGTGAAACCCAGAGAAAAATTTAGATCGCCCCCTATAATGGTATGATCAGCTGTAAGAAGATTGCGGCCGAGAAGGTTCCTCCAGAAAAGTTCCCTATGTTGACAAGGTCCATAGATATTTACAACTCTCAGGGGACATCCAATTTCACTGCAAACTATGTCCGCTCCAAGGAACCCCTGTCCGCCCCATGAAGACTCCAGATTGATAGTCAATGGGTTATAACCAAGTGCCAGACCTCCGGATCTTCCCATAGCATCCGAGGCAATGAATAGCCATTTAGACCTAACAGATTTTAGAGCTCGAATACAGTCTTCTTCAGATCCTAATGTCTCTTGAAGGAAGATGATATCAGGATTTTCGACTTCAAAAAGTCGTTTGAGGGCCAGCTTCTTTGGGGTGCTAGCCAGGCCCCTACAGTTAAAGGAGATAAACTTCATGGCGGGCCTGATTTGGGGGGTATATTTGCTCTAAGGACCCCTACAATGGTGGCTTGTCGCCCTGCAGCGACTTCAGCACCTGCGTGCCTGATGGCTTTTGTGAGATTTGATTTTCGTCCACGGGTCATATGAGACCCAGGTTCAAAGGGGATAATCCCCAGGCCCGAAGGAGGAGAGGAGTGCGGGCGGGGAGCACGGGGACGAAGGGAGTAGGGATGAGGAGCTTCAGTCCTGATTGAAGGGGGAGATGAGGGCGGAGGGGGGGAAAGAAGTGAGGGCTGAGCCGAGGACAGAGATGGAGGGGGCAGAGGAATATCACACTGAACCATTGAGCATGAATTGGAATTATTATGCGCAAATATGATATCAGATGTGATAAAGAGAGAGTTAGGGAGAGTGCCCAAAGTATTCACTGCCGCTGCTGCTGCACGAGATCTGGTAAGAGGAGGTGATGGCGGAGCATGCTGTTGCTCGTGCTCGGATGAGGGGACAGTTGACACCGGATTCTGCAATGATGATCGTTGTTCCGATTGGAGACCACTTGTCCTTTGGATAATTGGAACCGATGGAGAAACCCCGCACGGGGCAGATCGAGGCTGGTTTGGAGATCCCTCATGACTGATATTGAGCGGGCAATCTTTGAACAAATGACCAATTTGACGGCAGCGATTGCATCTGAAGGGTACCCTTTCATAGTCCAGGATCTGAGATTTACTAAAGTTGCCCCATCTCAGCGTAATTTTGCCTTCTAGCCCCTCTCTGGTATCCAGATAAACCAATATGCGAGCCATAATTTGCTTGTGAGTGTCTTTATAAGAGCGATCATGATCCAGGTATGTACCTAATGTGTTACCAATTTTGATGAAGGCTTCTTCAGACCAATATTGGATCGGTAGCCCCGGCAGTCGGACCCATATTGGACCAGCACCTATCTGCTCTCTTTCCGGATCGAAGAGAGGACTCCATCTTTTCAGAAGCACAGGGGCCGTCTCTATGTGCCAGTATTGCTCCAGGACTGTGTTTGTGTGCTCCTCTTTTGCAAACCTGATGGAGAACCAGCCTCTAGGAAGCTCGGTAACCTCTAGAAGGTCAGAAAGAAATCCGCCCCAGATCTCCTTTGCCCATGCATTGAGCCTTTCCGCCGAATAAGATCGCCCACGTACATGCCCAACCAGTGTCGTGCGTGCCAAAGCCATCGTTTCTCCAAAATTGGTTGGATCCCCAAATTGTACAGAGATATCCTTCACTGTTTCCCTAATGCATTTCGATTTCTTGGATCGCGGGGCCGTAGGATGATCAGCCGGCGGGATTGAATCCCCAACTTTGGGAGAGCGGTTGATGGCTTGAGCAATAAGGGCCGCGGTGCTGAACCGTCCCGAGGTCCCGGGGTCAGTCGTGTTCAAAGAGTCTGTCCCCTGATCTGTAACTACCCCTGGTGAGACGAGGAGCTCCGCACCGAAAGAGGGACCATCGGGGCCAAGAAGATTTGAGGCTGCATCAATTGTTTGATCATGATCCGGGGGATGATTCCGACAGGGAGAGATCTGAAGATCTGCGGAGAAATCTTCTGGAGAAAAGGATGAAAGAAGAAAGGCGGACCCAGGGGATAATGGCGGTGCTTCGAGCGAAGACAGGGTAGAAGATGAAGGCAGCAAAGCCCTGGATTCTGCGAAAAGAACGACGCCGTTATCGGTGTCGGTAACAGGTGGCTGAGTAGGATAACCAAATATGTTGAAGCCTTCAAGTGGGTCGGCTGAGTAGTCGACCAGCTCGGTCTCCTCACGGTCTTCCATCCCAGCCAACTGTAGGTCAGAGCTGTAGCTGTCAGTAACCGATACCCCTATACCCTAGCTCCCTGTCCGTTGCTCGATGCTCGATACTGCTATGATCCCGCAGCGCTGTTAACCTCCCAAACTCCCCAATAATGTATTGACAGCCTTGGCATTTGTTTCATATTGCTTTTTACCTGCCGGATCTGTAGGAATTGCTGATGGAAATGTGTATCCTCCTTCCACGATTTCCCAAACATCTGTTCCAAGAGATTGAAGATAGGTTGTGGTTCTTACCTTCCAAGTTGCTCCCATCAAAGATTGATGGTCTAATGGATCCCTCTCTTTCATAGTGACTCGTGATGAAAGATCTTCCTTCAAGCGATCAAGCTCCTTCTGAAGGACCTGCTTTTATACCAATTGTTGGAAATAATACTTGGGGGGGTGAATCAGTATTAGCAAGTCAATAATATTTCATTTCCATATTCTGATTCATATACGCTACTTCAGTTAATTAAACTTGCGTGTATACACAATTGTATATAAGGAAACTTGTGTATACCCTGTAAACATATAAATTAGTTAATTCTTCATAAGTTGATCATTAATTTGTGCATCAGATCCATATAAACGGTAACCAGGAGCAGTAAAAACAAAACATATAGTCACACACATGAACACAAGATATAAGGTGGAAACCCAATGTGGGTGAAAACCACCTATTGCAATTGTCTATATCTCTCTTTTAATAAGAAACTTATTTTTACAATATTTTGTACTGGTGTAGACTTATACCAATACGCAGGCTTCTACCTGCAGAAGGCTACAACCTTCTCTTGTTCTCCATCTTCTCCTGGAAGGGAGCTACAACCCCCTAGTTCTTGTACTAGCTGATATACTAGTATGTAGGTGCTGAGCTACAGAAGGCTACAACCTTCCCTTTTCTTCCAGGGACCACGTTTCATAAATTTTCAGACTGGATCCATCAATAACATCAATCAAACATCAAATATATCTGCATCAACCAAAATCCTTTGCACCAACCAAAACTGAATCAAACAATCACTTCTCTGAATGCTGTAACCAAAATATAGTAACAATAACCAGAGCCCAAGCTAGAACCCAGAATACTGCAACAACAATCAGAAGTAGCTAAAGCATATTTTATGAGGTGTACGCTACTTCAATGTGATGAACCTACGTGCATATGCACTTGTATCAAGGCAAACCTGCGTATACGCACTTTTGAAATGCCGAACCTACGTGTATACATGCCTTTGCTATAAGAAACCCGTGTACAGATGTATAAATGATGGTTTAACCTTTAAAATTATTCAGACATCAGATATACCTAGATCATCATATTTACAGATTATGATATGCGCCAATTATTAAGATAAAAGATCAAAACCACACAAAGATACTTCTCTTCAAGCCTTAAGATCTTGACCAATCGATAGAACTTATTCTTCATCAAGCGCTCAGGTTCCTCCTTGATTCAGATCTAGCTGTGCACCATAACCCAATAACCAGTATTCTAGATCTTGCTCTTCATTAGATATTCAATACATGAGTGCATTTGCCTAATGATCTTCTCCTCCTTTTATAGTTCTAGGCCTTACTAAATACCATACTATGGACCAAAACCACTTAGAACCAATACCGTGGACCGAATACCTGGGATCAACACTTCAGATCAAATACCATGGACCAAAATTTAGTTTTCCAACATGTATGCGCCTTTCCTTCCGTGAAAGTGTGTGTGTACGCACACACACCTTTTTTTCAATGAACCTACGTGTATAGGCGAGTTGGTCAAGATGAACCTGTGTATACCTTTCTTTCTTCATTCTAAGTGGCCTGAACTATGATTTGTCATCTGAGAAAGTTGCCATCAAGTACAACACCTGTGTTACCTGTATCATAATGCTAACAAAAATAGCTACAACACTACTACTTTATTAGATGCCCAACGTCCTTAGAACAACATCACTTTGATATTAAAGAAATCGGTTTGCAGGTTTACATTATAAACTTTGCATAGACTATACTTCTCTTATCATAATTCCACTATTTTTATCTATCTCTCTCCATGTATATTTTTTTTTTACAATACACATATATAATGTGGAAGGGTGAGATAGAACCATAACTGACTCCCCTATTCTCATAAGCCTACAAAGTTGTTTCAACTATTCAAACTATATACAAATGTATGGTGTGATGCCATAATACAAATATGATCATTTGTTGATAAGAATAGCAAACAACAATTATCATGGGATACTTTCATGACATGTGATGTGTGAAAATATCCCTCCCACTTAGTGACAATCTTGAACTATTCAGTTATTAACCCGTACCATGTTGGATACCTTGCTTTGGCCTATGTTTGACTAGAGGGTTGGCCCTGGGGAAATAGCTTCCTTGTCTGACCTGTAATTGATTTGACTAATGCCAAACCATATTGGGACACCTGGAAACAAATATCATGTGGTGAATTTTCCCTTGGATACATGTAAGTATATTAATTAACGACGTGGTTTACTAACTATGTATTAGGGTTACAGGATCTAACTCCAGCATTACAAAAAATAACTTCTAACTATAGTAATTCATCAAAGATAAGGAGAACCATTAAAATTTGTCAACTTTATACCTAATGATCTTGTTTTGATCATTTTCCTTGAAAACACGAGTGAATATGATAAAAGAGATAATAGTGAGGTGGAAAGAGGGAGTGAAAAGGGTCAAATTTGGCACTTCTAACAGTGAAAAATACTACAAAATGAAGGTCCAACAGATTATATGTACATATGAATATATTATAAACACCACAAAAGTTCAAAAGGAGGAAATGAAATGAAATTGTGCTATTACTTAATGAGAGGGGAAAGAAAGGGGGGTTAGGGAGCTAAATGAAAATGATAATATATTTTTTACCTATGTTATATATAAGCATTACTTTATTAAACCTTTCACCTTATGAGTATCCTAAGTCCTTCTATCTTGACATTTGTTGTGAAAGTTGGGGATACATGCACTTCGCATTGAAGGATGTGGTCTTATGTTGCCATGTAAATATAATTATAAGCTTGGGAGTGGAAGATATTAATTAACATTCCCACTCATTATCCCTTAGATCTTCTTCTCTAAGGTGAAGTATATCACAATATTGTTGTAATTAAATGATGATAATTTACAGCCACAAAATTATCAGAGGATATGATTAAGATTATGTGTTTTGTTGAGAAACAAAAGAGAGAATTAATTATAGTTTAATTCCCCTTGTTCATAGAAATATAGCTTCCTTAGCCAACCTATGTTGGAGTAGTAGAATAAAGTGGGATAGGCTGGAGAATTTTTTACCAATGAAGGGGATTTCATTTCCAAGCATTGTGTTGCAAGGGGTAATGTTAGACACCTAATCCTCAAGAATCGGGTGAACAAATTGTAAATATGTAAATAAAGGAAAATGAATAGTTAGAATAGGAAGTGACCTTGGAATCTGAATCCCAAAGGTCACACCTCTTCATGTTTTATATAATGTTGTTTACATTAATGCAATGACATGAAATTCAAGAGTTACCATCCTAGCCTAACATTGTATCAAATAATAGGTTCTATATTCATCTTTCCTACTTAGTAACTCATATGTTGGAAATAGCAACAAGAAATGTTAAAAATAACATCAAGAAAAAAAAATCCTAATTTATTTTTTCCTTGAATTAAATTGGGAATAAAATTGTAATTCCACATCTCATGACAACTTGTAACAGTTAACTAAGTTAATTTGACTTAGTTAAATCAGTTAATTCGAGTTGAGGGTCTAAATAGAATCATGTAGAGTGTCTCCTACAATTAGGAGAACTAGTTGAGTTTATTTTGAGTTGCAATTATTTAATTCAGTCTAACTGAGTTAAAGTCAGTTAAACTAGTTCTAACGAGTGTGGTGCTTCCTGTCAAACAGTGGGGTGTTTCCTGCAGTGTAGTGTGGTGCTACCTGCAGTGAGCAACCAATAAATTGAAGATTATCTCATAATTAACTCATGCTTGTCAGATCATAGAAAGACCTATTTGAGATTGGAGTTCAGGGATAGTGTATTATCAGTTGTAAAATCATCTAAATTAAATTGATGGTGCATGATATCAGAAGAAGGCCTAAAATAAATCATTCCTTAATTAGAAAACTCACTAATTTTATTTAAATTGCCTTTAAAAGCTGGAATGAAGGCACAAGTTTAATCATTGTTTTGGCAAGCACGAGTTGATGAGACCAAGCAATAGGAAGCACGAGTTTGTGTGTGGAGTTTGTGAGAGAAAGGTGTGCCAAGAGAAGCTTGTGCACAAGTTGGTAGTGAGATAGATAGAGATAGTAACGAGGTTGCTCAGTTTTGAGCAAAGCATTGTAATCTTCTCATATTTTTTTATTAATGCAATATACAGATAACAGGGGTTTTTAGTTGTGCTTTTCCCCAGAAAATCATTGTGTTATGTGTGATTGAATCCTTTCTCTTGTATGCTTCATGATTTCATCGATCATTTATTGTTTCTGCTGATGAGTAGAGTAGATTCAAGACAATTGTTTTAGCATATTACAGTCTGTAGTTTGAATCTATAAGGAATTTCTACATCATATACCAATTCTCTGACATCTTTGTCATTTTCATGCCCATTTGTCTCCTCCCTTTGTCTGCTTTTCTATGGCTTTACTAGGAAAGTGTTACTCTAGAGTGTAACACACTCTCCTCTCTTTTTTTGCTTATTTGTGGCCTATCACCAATTCTTTACAAATCTCAAAGCTTGTGTTTCACATGATTAGAAACACTACCCTACTAAAATTATGTGAGTGTTAACCATTGAATAAGTATTCTAATGTATGTGTGTCCATATTACTAGGGTGTCATTGTTCTCTCTTGGCACGAGGATATTTCTTTCTTTCTTTTATTGGTATACGATATCAAAATTTCTTGTTATTTCATAGACAGTTCCCTCCACAATCTCCAATACATTAATGGTGCTCTTCATTACCTTCTTGTTCATGAATCCCTTTGCACCTTATGCTAATGCATAGGCTATCACCCCTACTTCATTTCATTGTCAATTTCTTTTTCCAGTGAATCCGTTGTTGATGTCTTTGATTGAGCTTCTAGAGGAGTTTTTTAAAGGTACTACATATTCAACATGTCCTAGAGGAGTTTTTTCTAACAAGGGGAGCCCCATAGCTTTGGTGGACACCACATTTCCTCCAGTTCCCACATACACAACCATAGGCTTGATCTCAACTCACCAATTGTGGGTTTATTCTAGATGATGCAACTTGTGTTGTCTCCATCCATGGCCTCAACTAGAGGCAACATGTAATCATCAGGTAGGGAGACTCCCCCTGAAGATTTTATATGGATATTTATCCACATGTGAGTGGGAAGTAGATAGAAGGTTGTCAAGAAGAAATATATAATCTCCATCGTATTCACTATGATAGAGATGGACATGGTTCATCCACATGTAGAATCCATTAGGAGAGAATCAAGAAAAATTGTAAAGAAGACAAAGGTTAAACACTAGATCTAATGAGAGGTAAAGCACCTGAATTGACAAATTACATTATTTCCCATTGTAGCATTAGAGTAATTCATAATTTGTTTCATACTTCATTTGCTTCTTGGAAAGATGCATGGCTACCTAATACATGTGAAACCTACCATATGGCCTTTTGGAAAGACTTCTTTGAAGGCCTCAAAGACAATGTAGATAAAGCAATGCACTTTATAAACAATTCAAGTCTCAAGCCATTTGGACTTCACACCATCAAGATTAAACTACTTGGAACACATTTCATATGATGATCTAAAAAGCAAGACTCCGTATGAAATGTGGGACGACCACATTCCTTCAGTAAGGCATCTCAAGATCATTGGTTCCACCTACTATGCCTTGATTCCTTAAGATAAAAGAATCAAACTTGATGCAAGGAGTCAAAAGTTCATATTCTTAGGGTATTCAAATACCACCAAAGAATATCGTCTTTATGGTGAGGTAAATAAGAATTTCATATTGTCTAGAGATGTGATTTTTCTTGAATCTTCCAAGACTAATAATATTGCTAAGTGGTAGATTTATCATTTGGATAGATTCAATCATGGAAAAACTTGTCATGAATTTGATAATGATATTCCACATATTTAAGGGGGGATCCCTATCTTGGATCAATCTATAAATCTCCTTTTGAAGCACTATCCCCCCCTCATGAAGTGACAACCACTCCTTCAAATCAGGAAGACCCTTTGAATTATGTGATTGAGAGGATTGGAATTCTAAATCTTGAGGCGACCCCATCTCAATAAAAAGCAACGTAGACCATCTCAAAAAGGTCTCGTAAAATGGCTCGCCAAAACTATTGAAAGTGTTCACTCTAATGAGGTCAAAAAGATAGGAACTAGAAGTTCCACCAGACAAAATGGAGGTGATGCATATAACTCTGATTCAGTTGATGATATAGATGTTTCATATGATTGCGAATTGATTTTTTATACTAATTTTGAACCAACTTTCTTTAAAGAAGTTTCTTATCATGATGAATGGAAAGAAGCAGTGTACAAGGAGTGTGATTCTCTCATAAAGAATGGAGCGTGGAAGCTGGTGGACTCTCCATTTGAAACCACACCAATTGGATGCAAGTGGGTCTACAAGAACAAATATAAATAAGATGACTCACTTGAAAACCACAAACAAAGGCTCATGGTAAAAGGATTTGCACAAAAATAAGGAGTCTGTTTTGAAGAGACCTTTGACCACACAACAAAATGGACCTATTCTAGAGTCTCTTTTCCTCGAGATCTCAAAATGGATGGAATGTCTATCAAACGAATGTGAAGATTACTTACTTGAATGGAGACTTGAAATAAAATGTTCTCATGTCTCAACCAAGAGGTTTTGTTGTGAAGGGACATGAAAAAAGTATGCAAATTCATAAAATCATTATATGGCCTAAAATAAGCACCACAAGCCTAGTATGAAAATTTGACAGAGCATCTTCTATTTCAAACACTTTAATCTTGATGATGCAACTATAATTGTCAATAAAGTTGTCAAAATTGTTTATCTTGTGGTACAAGTAGATGATATATTGATAACATGGAACAATGAAAACTATATTGCATCCATAAATAAAGAGTTTAAGAAAGGATTTGATATGAAATATTTAAGACACCTTCATTACTGGTTAGGCATTCGAGTGACCCAACATCCAAGGTATATATTCCTCTCTCAAAAGAAATATATTGGAGAATTGTTGTACAAGTTTGGCATAGTTGAAGACAATCCTTTGTCCAATATTTCTAAGTATGGGCAATTTGTGAGAAGTCTTATCTACCTCACCACTACTAGACAAAATATATATTTTTTTGTTGGAACCCTTTCCATGTTTATGCAAAATCCCAGTGAAAGACATTGTCTGTTGCAAAAAGCTTTCTAAAGTACTTGAAAGGAACTCAAGGCTTTGGACACAAATATTCACAGGGGGATGACTCTAGCTTGATTAGATATTTTGATTTAGAATTTGTTGGAGATAAGGAAAATGGAGTGTCTACTTCAGGCTATGTTATGAGTCTTGTATGAAGAGTTGTCTCCTAGAGGTCACACTACCAAATAACAACATATTCCATAACAGAGGTAGACTATGTGGTAGTTGCAGAAGCAACCAAGGAGATTGTGTGGCACGGGAAAATTCTTGAAGACTAGCAGGAGAAACAAGTGAACTCTACTCCATTAACAATAGTTTTGCAATTAAGTTGGCCTAGAATACCAATTTATGTGATCGAATCAAAGATATCAACACAAAGTATTGTTTGATTCAATATATGATGTAGAGGCCAAGATTATTTATCTATGACATTGTTCCACAAATGAGAAAATTGTAGAAATCTTCACCAAAAGAATTGGAAGAGAAAAGTTTGAAAGATTCATAATGATGCTTGGACTCACAAACACCCATTCAGATAAGGGGGTGGGGGGGGGATGTTAGACACCTAATCCTCAAGGATTGGGTGAATAAATTGTAGATAAAGGAAAATGAATAGTTAGAATAGAAAACAAACTTGAAATCTAAATACCAAAGGTCACACCTCTTTATATTTTATATAATGTTCTTTACATTAATGCGATGACATGAAATTTCAGAGTTACCATCTTAGCATGACAAGGAAGGACTAGTTGATTGGGAACTGTTTAGAGTTGGAAGGGGTTGCACCACCGTGACAAGGGGCCTTGGAGGAGGCTTCTTCAAGATGATATGGTTGAGTGATTGAGTTCACTAGACCGAATTTGCAGACTTGGATGCGGATCACCGATTGTTGTGATGGGTCTACTTGGTTGGATAGCATGGGCAACTTGAGTCATGGACATCAGGTTGGAGACATGGAGCATGACAGTCTTATGCAGGGACATTATGCAAGAGCACTTGTAGAGGTGTCACTTGGCGAGCATCCAATGAGGAGTGCCAAGGCAGAAATGTTCTGCAGGTGGATTTGCTGGTGTGACATGGAGATGTTGTGTATGAGTCAATGGAGGTGTTGTGCACTCTTGTACAACAAGACCATGGACTGGATGCACATGTTGCAGATGGGATGGGGATTCCATGGACCTGAGCATGGATTTGGAGCGGATTCTTGGTCGAGTTAGTGTTGTGACAGAGGTCTGAGAAAAGATTGATGATGGCATAAGGATGTGCATTCTTATGGTTTGAACGTGACAGTTGGATTAGCTACCCAACTAGTTTGAGTCATGGGGGTCGATAGTGTGCAGAGATGTGTTGGCATTATGTTGGAATATCATGACAACAGTTCACACGATGGTGACACATGGTGAAGACGGTCATTTTTCATATGTTGCAGGGATGTTCACAATGCATGGGCTAATTCATATCATGGATCAGGGATATGACTGTTCTAATGGATGATGAGATGTTGGTTGGCAGCTACAGTGGATGACTAGATTGCCGAGGATGACAATGACTTTTAGTGGGGGAGAATGTAACGTCTCGCGGTTGTCACAATGGACGGGTGGCACAGGTGACTCGCTGGGCAAGATGAATGACGTGCGGACGAGCTGCGGTTGGCAGAGAACAAGGGCGCAGACGGACAAGGTGAGTTGCAAGTCACGCGATGCGATTTGGAGGTTATGCGATGAAGTTTGGTGGACAAACATATATACCTGTGAAGGCAGTCCCAGGTGCCTCGACGGATGGGCGGGTCAACAGGTGAACTGATGAACGAGCGGGCGGCCACATGATATGAGGGTGGGCCATTGGTGAGAAAATGTGAATAGGCCGATGGGCGGACATAGAACGAAGGTCGGCCGAACGCCCAAACGAACGTGCGGGTGAGCATATAAGTAAAGGTGAGGATGGTTGGTGGAGAGTCAATCATTCGGCAAGTAAACAAGTAGAAGAAAAGGTGCAAAGTGTTTTGCGGTTAGACAGTGTGGATGTGCCCGCATGACGCGCAGAACATGCGAAGGCAACAGGGCGGACACAACGTGAATGAAGGGCGACCCAGGTTGGGCGCCGGGTGAACGTCGGGTGGCCGAGTGGAAATGCGCCGGGCGGTTGAACGGTTCGGGTAGGGCTGCACGGCGTGCACGCCTGCTGAATGATAGTGCGACCGGGTGAATGGGCGACTCGCGGAGGGCGCCCCCTGTTCGGGTGGACGGTTCATGCGAGGCGACACGGAGGTGTGCCCGCCGACTAGTTGAACGAAATGGAAGGTGGAGTTTGGTGAATGACGGTGCGACAAGGCGTGCGGAGGGCGCCTAGGTTGGGTGACACGGACACGGTGAGCGTGCCCAAGTTGGGCAAATGACGCGATTCGTTTGACGAGCTGAACGAAAGCGTTTGGGAGTAAACAAAGAGTTGGGCAGAACGTGTAGAGACCGTTTGGAGGCACCGACAAGCTGGGCAACCGAATTTGCCGATGAATGTAAAAATTGGCTAAGTGTAAGTTTGGGGTTTCCTCCAAGATTTAACTTGTACTTTGGAAGTTGAAGATTATATATATTGATATACGGATAGATTCACATCGAGAAGTTGCCCCTCCCTTTACACTATTGTGCGTTTATATATGTTAATGCTGTTATGATAAATATTTATGGTTTTCATCATGTATAAAGAATAACTCATACTTGACAAAAAAAAATAAACTAAGTATGAATATTAGATGTAGTCCACAATCATACATATTAGTAAAAAGAAAATAGTCGATGGTGTAGCGCCTCCCTATAATTTGATTGAAAAAGTACAACTAGTATAAAGACGTGACACAAGGTGTCGTGTGGACATCATTAAAACCATTTCATTCCTTCAAATATATTGTACATATATTGCAACCCATTTATACTAAAGTCCCTAAAGAAACATGGAGTGCATTTAGATCCGCGTCTACTAAGGCTCAGCCGGGACTACTAATGTCATGCCCACAATAAATTCCTGAACAGCACTGCCCTTGCCAAAGAGGGAACTGCCATGAGCACCACTGGCTAGCATTCCCCCCTTGAGTTACACCCAACCAGTATGGCGACTGAGACAACGCAAGCCTTTCGTTGGCAGGGACATCAATGAGATCCTTCAGGGTCACGCCGCTCTAGAGCGTCATCCTCATGTTGCGTTCGTCCACAGAAACGACATGTTCTAGATCCAGAGTGCAGATGATCAGACCGGCGTCTCCAGCAGGGCCTACAAGTTTAGGAATGCTGTGACAGTAACGAGTCACAACTCTCATCTTCTGCTTCTTCTGAACGGCCTCGGCAACGTAGGCCGCAAGCTGCTCTTCGGTGGAGGGATACACAACTTGCGCAGCCCTGCAGGTGCTACGATCGGGAAACACACCATAAGCATTAGAAACTGTGCAGTTAGTGGATCCATCGGAACATTTGACCAGGGGAACAGGTGGGCTCGATTTCATAATCGAGGCTAACAGAAAAAGGGCATAGCATGTAAACGTAACAAAATGTGAAACTCCACTGGGAAACGTAACAAAATGAACGGTAGCAGGGTACGCATACGAACTTAGTTTTGAGCATTAAGGGGGCATTTAAATAGCCTTACGTTCTGATGTGGTCCGAGAGGTAGCTGAAATCATTGCTGTCAGCGTCTTAGTTTGCACATTGCGCACATGGGCTTCTAAACCATTCCAGGAATTTCAGAATTTCAAAATTGCCCTAACTGTCGAATCAAAATTTAATCACTTGAATGTATTTGATGCGCAAATATGACTTTTTGTTTCTGTATCCATCTAAATGTAGTCACCGTGGTTGCTGACACTCTACCACTTGCAGGGTGTCCAATTCAGGTTTAATGATGTTGCCAAAATTATAAAATGTCATTTTGTTTTAGTTTTCCGTATCCATCTAAATGTAATTACTTACTGTGGTTGCCGATACCTCTGCCACTTGCAGGGTGTCCAATTGTGGTTTAATGGCACTATTACACCAACGCGGTGTTTAAGACATATATTGGTATGATGCTCACCTTCGTTAACACCCAATATATACAAGAACGCCTCATTAGATCCAGATCTGTGGAATCTATTAAATCTCAGCCGGGCTTTAGAGTTGAGACCATTCTAGATAGGCTGCCTCCGGAACAGAGCCGGACCTCCAAACTACCCGAGATATTTCGATCCTTCGCTGATAACATGTAGAAAATTGCATCGTCAGGTAAACTTATGACTCTTCAAATGCTTATATTGTTAAGATCTTATCAAATTGAATTTAACTGTTTGATTCATTTAGACATTTTTTTGTCCTTTGAAACAGCGGTTCCTGTGGGGATAAACCAGCGTTTTGACCTTTGTGGTTATATTCACTCATGGTCGAAGGAGTTTTGATTTCTGAAGATTACATCAATAGCTTTTCAAGTGACAGTCGTCAGGTAATATATGACTTCACTGTTAGCTGTTTTTGTTGAGGGCTTTCTTGTATTTTTATGTTTGAACTTGATTTCAGGTATGAGAGAGAATAATCATTTACACGTTCTTCAGCGTTTTACGGTATTTTTGAGAAACCCTTCTAATATCTGCGAGATAATGTTTTTTTTTTTCTCAGCTCCTTCGAAGAGCTTTAAAGACGTCGCGTCAAATAGAATTTCCCAGGGAGTTAGCAAAGCTTCATTGGCTTATAAAGGAAGTATCTCGGGAACATTATCCCTTCATTATTACGCCTGGAACTGGATTCCATTGAAAAGTCTCTGCGGACACAGCAGCCGCTTAAAGATTCAGTCATTTGAGAAATTCAGAGCGCACTCACTCCTACAAATTTGAACCCAAGTTGGAAGGGATGCGGTATGTCTTTCTCCATTCCTTCTCATAACAGGTATACACGATTAATTATTGATAGATTAGACTCTTTTGATGTTAATAGAGTGTTTTCTGCATTTCTTTCTTTCAGATTTCCGGAGAAATAACGCAAGTGTTTTCTCACAATTCCTTTACAGGGTTTTTGATTAAGGCATTTATCGATACGGAAACCCTTGTCAACATGGTACTGGACCTGTAGAGAACACAGAGAGCCCGTCCAGGTAACGAGTTATGCTCTGCTACTCTCAATTAGATTTTCAAAATTTTTACGTCATTTCTCAGTGTTCAGACAAATTTCCCTTGTGAATTAGTGCCTCTGTGCAAAGGGTTTTAAGGAGTATAACCGACTCTTATTGTCAGCTATAGTTGTTATTAGCTGGGTTTCATAACCCCATTGCGCTATCTCAAAAGGATTTTTCGTTTTAAAAGTTCCAGAGCAAGAATACTCTAGACACAAGGTCTTAACCTTAATGGTTTATCCAAATTTAGGGTTTTTCTTTTTAAAAGTTCAAAAGCAAGAGTACTGTAGATACAGGGTTTTAACCTGAATTGTTTATCCAAATTTTCTTATCATCCAGGTGTAGGATGCTTTATTTTTTAATTATAATCTCTTTAACAATATCTAGCACTGGTATGAGCAAATAATGATCTTGCCTGATCTTTGGCAAGCAAGAGTTTATCAAAACTCACCAGCAAAAGAGGTTGACAAACACAAGGTATCTGCTCATTCTTGGAGCTGAGTCAGGCTTTACTCCTACCATGTTTTGATCCCACAGTTGAAGAATGATTAGCACCTTATCTTGCTGTCCATGTTGTAATTGTTGAGTGAACAGGCTAGAGCTTCCATTTCTGGTTACTCTGTTTCTTTCATACAGAGATAGTAAACTTGCTACCATCGCATATTCCTTAGACATGGCCATCAGCAGTTTTTGCAGTTGTTCACAAACCTTAGGCAATTATACCCATTTCTAACAACTGCACTCAAGGTCCAGAGAATTGACACCTCCACCTTGTCATGATTGTAATCTGCCAACGTATATCTGGTTCCATTCCTTCTCATGTTTCAGAGAATGCTTGGTGGCCTTACTTTCCAAAGCAAAAGCTGGGAAGCCGGCTTCATCTCTTTCTCTATGGTCCCATGAAGCCACTTGTAATTGTTGAATGAACAGGCTGGAGCTTCTATTTCTGGTTTCCCTGTTTCTTTCGATCATATACAGTAATCTCACTGCCATCACATATTCGTCTGGCAAGGCTATCAGCAGATATTGGTGTTGTTCACAGGCCTTAGGTAATTGCTAAGTTACCAGATCCGGCAAGGGGAGGACCAAGATCCTGGACCTGCTGGAATACGCGGAAAAATGGCAGGTGGCGGATCTAGGGTTTGCAGAAATGGCTCCTTGTTGACGGAAATGGATCTCGTATAAGTTTGCTGGAACTAGGAAATGTGAAAAGAAAATTCCGCGAATGATTTTAGGTTTTTGTCTTTTCGGTAAAGGTTAAAGTGTGCACTGTGGTCCCTCTTTGTCGGCAGTGCACCCTACTCTCGAGGAACCGGCTGAACAGGAGGAAGGCGAGGAAGGCACGACTACGCTTATTCATCACGACTTATTCATTATCGTTCAACGTTGTTCGTCGCACTTGTATTCATCACCGTTCAGGACCAAGGTATAACTGTTAACACTTCATCACATTCGTATCCCGATATTTGAACCTCAATTTAGTTCTTTGAAGGTTCGAGAGTTTGTTTCAATTTATTTTTGTTCCCCAATTCCACTAAAACCCGCCTGCCTTATAGCATTTGAGGATGGCTGACTGCTACTATTTATGTTAATAACCCAGTCTGCCTATCTACGTTCTACAGATATGAGCCACAAATGACTCGGACTTCCTGTTTGATGGACACCTTCCACCTGCCACGTAGCATTTAAAACTGAAAACTACTGCATATGTTAATAATCCAACCTACATATTTCAATCAAACCCTTGGATCTAGCATTATAAACCCTAGTTTGGGACTGTTAAAATGATAAAATCTGGTTGGAAGTAGGTCATAAAGACCATCTAGGACAGCCAACCAATTGACTGATGTAAGCAAATCCTGAGGCAAACAATTTCTATCCTATCTTGTTATTGACAAGAAGATAAGTATCTTTCTTTACAAACCAGCGTTCAATCTCTGCATGAACCAGTCTTTTCCACAGAGAGAGTTTAGAGAGACATCCATAGACATTAAAATAAAGCAGACATCATTTGTCCATGTGCTCTTATCTTGTTATTAGAAATTCAGGAAGATATTGTAGTGGTGTGTTAGATGAAGTGTATTTTAATTTTTAATTGTGTATTGATAATATATTATAATTTGAATTTTATATGTAGTAAGGTAACTTACAGGCCATTATCATTATGGAACCATCACAACAGGAGCAAAGTGAAGGGGAAATCATCAAAACAGATCCAAAATCTTCTCTATGGCAGTATGTGGAGATTATTGAAAAAAACCCTGGAGGTGGTTCATTTAAATGGAAGTGCAATGAATGCCAAGATATAAAAAATGGCTCATATACTAAAGTGAAATCCCATCTCATTGGTCAAACTAACACAGGGGTGCAAGTATGCACCGGGTCAAAAGATACAAATGGCGAACCTGGCCAAGGTTTTGAGTCCTGGAAAAATTAAATTGTATGCATCTTTGCAAGAAGCTACTGATAGGAAGCTTGCTAAGGGAAAATACCATGTGCAAAGCTCTACAACTAGGCCCTGCTGCCACAACTAATAAAAAGCCCACTCTAGGCCCTTTTGAAGCAACTTTCAATAATCAAGGTAGAGACATAGCCAATGAACATGTAGCTCGTTGCATTTATGCAAATGGTCTAGCATTCAATTTGATGCGTTCTCCTTATTGGCAACAAATGGTTAAGACAGTTAATGAAGTGCCAAAAGGGTATAAAAGCCTTGAATATGAAAAGGTCCTCACTACTTTGTTGGCATCAGAGAGACAATCCGTGGATAGACAACTATAGACAATCAGGGATACATGGACAAAAAGGGGGTGTCCATCATTTCTGACGATGGAGAGACCAAAGAAATCGTCCATTAATTAATGTTGTTGCAGTATGCCCCCAAGGGGCAATGTTTTTGAAGGCTTTTGATTGCAGTGGAATAGAGAAAGATGCATCTTTCATATCCACAATTCTTATTGATGCCTGGGGCCACATAATGTTGTCCAAGTCATTGCGGACAATGCACAAGTTTGTAGAGTTACAGGTTTGATTGTGGAGGGTTGATATGATCACATATTTTGGACTCCGTGTGCAATACACACATTGAACTTTATGCCAAGATTGGTGAGATTGAATGGATTAATGAAATATATGTAGCAACAAAAGAAATCAAAATGTTCATAACCAATCACTCAATGTCCTAGGTCATATATCGAGGTTTTGCAAAGTTGGAGCCACTGAAGGTACTTTTTTTTAATCAATATTATTTGTATTGGAAATTCTTAATTTTAATTACAAATTTATATATGATTTCTCATTTGAGATTTGAATTTTTGAAACTTATAGGTTGCTGAAACTCGTTTTGCCTCCCATGCTCTTGTCATAAAGAGGCTTGTGGAGGTGAGACCAGCATTACAAGCAATGGTCGTTGACCCTCTTTGGAAATTATGGAGGACTTCCATTTCTGATAAGGGGCAAAAAATCAAGTCCATCATTCTTGATGATGCATGGTGGAACAAGGTCCAATACCTTCTGTGGTTTATTGAACCAATCTTGACCTTGATTAGGACATTTGACACAAATACACCTTGTTTGGGGGAAGTTTATGAAAACATTGATAGTATGTTGGAGAGTATAAGGGAAATGATTAGGACAAATGAAAATGACCATTTTGAAACATTCTATTATGAAGTGAAAGACAGTTACAGAAAAGTGGAATAAAATGACCACACCATTATACCTTTTGGCCTATGCATTGCACCCTAAATATTATCATTCCAAAATTTTACCTTTACCTGATAGACTAATGCCAAACAATGATTTGAAGTGGTACAGGGATACAAGACAACTTTGAGGAAAAATTATAGAGATATAAGAGTTGCAATGGAAGTATGCCAAGAAATTTGAGGATTTGTACAATCTACTGGTAGCTTTTCAAATCCAGTAGTTATGGATAATCGAGGGCATCTTGATCCTATTATTTGGTGGAGATAACATTCATCTTTGAACTCTAGCCACAGGTTGTTATCACAGGTTGCTAGTTCCTCACTAGCTGAGAGGAATTGGAGTACATATGGGTTCATCCATTCAGTGATGCGAAGCAGGCTGGGAGCGGAAAACGTTGAGGATCTTGTGTATGTTCATTCCAACCTTCGTTTTCTATCACATGTTGAACCAGAGTACAGAAAAAGACCAAGCAAGATGTGGGTTGTGGAGCTTGAGATCTTGGACTTGAACTTGATACTGAATGCAATGACTCACCTCGACCTACTTGAGGATATTGTTCCACCACCAATGCAGCCTACGGATGCAACTTCCTACATTCTAGGACCCCCATCATCTATTTATGATGCAGAGTTGCAATATGCAGAAGATAACGCAGATCCATTTGAGGATATGTAAATGTATTCACTATTATCATTTATGATATTATCCTTCTTGGTACTTTGTATGAGGGAGAATGCGTCATTTCAGTGTTCATATTTATAATATATCTAATGGTTTCAGTTCTAAAAGTGTTTTATGGTTTTAGGGAGTATTTGGTTTTTGAACTCTAAATTGTTTTTTAAAAATTTAAAAAAATTATTAGATTTTTTTTTTTTTTTGTACTTGACGTATCCTTGCTGTATCTGGATCCTAGATTTTCAAAAAACTAGTGAATCTGGATCCGGATCCGGATCCGTATCCGTATCTGTATTTGAATCCTGGTAACTTAGCTTAACATGTATCAGCGCTGAGGTGAAGACAAAGCCCAAGCAAGAGCAAGTGCAAGAGTAATCACCGAAGACTGTTGGAAAAATCTTAAAGACTTCATGGGTTCC
Organism: Pinus taeda; assembly: GCA_000404065.3. Lineage (NCBI taxonomy): Eukaryota > Viridiplantae > Streptophyta > Pinopsida > Pinales > Pinaceae > Pinus > Pinus taeda. The sequence goes on along the minus strand of APFE031624409.1, from coordinate 144,155 downwards.
TCATCGCACTTCCCCACTGAAGACAAGCCTTGTGAGAAGCCTGACTATCACGAATGGAAGATGTCTCTCGATCTGAATTTGGAAAAGCAAGAAGTGTTGGACTATGTGAGAGGCAGAATCACTGAGCCTTCATCAAATGCACCAGTTGCTACAAGGACCAAGTAGACTAAGGGTGAAGTCAAAGCAAAGAAGGTCATCTGGGACTCTATCGACAAGCGCCTGGTGGCCTATGTTTCAGAGTTGAACACCTCTAAGGAAATCTACGATAGACTGGTAAGCTTGTTTAATGCAAATTAAGTTATGTTCCTAAAAAATAAGCTGAAGGAAATCAAGAAGGGTAAAGATGAGAATATACAATCCTACTTCTTAAGGATCACCGAGATCAAGAATGATCTCCTATCGATTGGGGAAGTCATTCCTGACAAGGAACTGACTATCACAACTCTTGGAGAGCTCCCATTCGAATGGTATGTATTTAGAACCACTCTTTTCAACAATAATGTAATTCCAAGATTTGAGGAATTAATGGCGAGACGCATTCAAGAAGAGACAAGGATGGAAGAGCAGGAAATGCCTGCATTTAAAGGCAACCCCACTGCGTTCTCCCTCATGCTAAAAGGAGAAATAATTCTGGGCCTAAATCTAAAGGAAAGGCCAGATCAAAAGGTGAAAGGAAGGGTAGATGTTTCGTTTGCAACAAAATTGGCCACTATGCAAGGGAGTGTCCTAATAGAAACGACACATCTCATGATGATGATCAAATTCACTCTCGAGGCAATTCCAAGCACAATCAAAGGAATGGCAGGTTCAATGGTAGAGGAAAGAGGAATGCCAGAAATCAAGTAAGTGGTCAACCCTCCAAGAAGCCAAGAAACTCGAGGTATGAATCTAATATTGTTAACAATAGGCAAGTTGAATATTATCTGATAGCGGCCCTCTCTACTACTTCTCCTCCGAACTTGTTGGGCAATTGGCTTATTGATAGTGGCGCCTCAAGGCACTTCACTGGTTACAAAGAAGCTCTCTCTAATTTGATAGAGAAGGAGACCAACCTGGAAGTTATTCTTGGAGACAACTCCACCTATCCTATGAAGGGTGTAGGAAATGTTACTCTTCAATTGAATCAAGGTAACACAATTCATTTGCAAGAAGTCCTATATTTACCTGATCTCAAGAAGAACCTGGTGTCCATTTAGGTAATGGAAGACAAAGGCTATAAGGTGGCTTTCATTGATGGCAAGGTATGTGTATGGAAAAATAATTTAAAGATGCTTTCACTCGGATTTTGAGTTGACTTTCTATATCAAGTCAGAGGAAGTCCGTTGGGAGTCATGTCCTGTGACACATCTCTTCAGTTTGAACTATGGCACCGGAGGTTTGCCCACCTTCATTATAAGGCTTTACTCGATGAGAGACAAATGGTGACAAGGATGCCCAAGTTCAAAATATAGCAAGAAGGTGTATGTCCGGAATATGCCGAAGGAAAACTTAGAAGGGGACCATTCCCCTCAAGCCATAGCAAGACCTCCGATATTTTGCATTTGGTTCACTCCGACATATTTGGTATGATGCCCGTGAACTCTTTAGGAGGTTATTTATATTATCTCACTTTTACAGATGACTATTCTCACAAGACGTGGATATACTTCTTGAAAAAGAAGGATGAAGTGTTCTCCTGGTTCCAACACTTCAAAGCCTTAATCGAGAATCAAACCGAAAAGAAGATCAAGATTTTAAGGACTGACAATGGGACTGAGTATGAATCCAATGAGTTCCATGACTTTTGCAAAGAGGTTGGCATTAAGAGGGAGACCACAACACCACATACTCCTGAGCAGAATGGTGTGGCGGAAAGGAAGAATTGTACAATTGTGGAAGTTGTTCGTGCTATGCCCCATGATTAAAGGCTTCTGAAGCTGCGAATACCGCTGTATATGTTCAAAACGATGCCCTCATCAAGCATTGGGTTCGAAGACTCCCGAAGAGATGTTCATTGGTAAGAAACCTGATGTCTTTCATCTTAGAATTTTTGAAAGTCCTGTATATTTTCATGTGCCGAAAGAGAAATTGAATAAATTGGGTGCATTTAGAAAGAAAGGAATCTTCATGGGCTATAGCGAAAATTCTAAGGGCTATAGAATCTATGTGGCTAGTCAAAGGGAAGTCGAGATTAGCCATGATGTCACCTTTGACGAAGATATGGCTCTTAACAAAGTTGACAACCTTCCAATACTAAGGAAAACCAAAGAAGCTGACACCAAGAAACCGGAGGAAAAGGAAGATGAGACGATGCTCGAAGTGGAAGAACCTATGGATCCTATTGATCCCCCTTCCCAAGGGCCTTCCTCTTCTAGGAAGAGGCCCTCATGGCTTAGGGGCACACTTGATGATGCTGAAGGACACATTGCACCTAGAGGGACTTTCCGTGAAAGTAAGAAGCCGACCAGGTATGAGGGATACTTGACCATTATGAGCACGATCATTCAAAATGAGCCTTCATCGTTCACAAAATCCGTGAAGCATCAAGTACGGAAGGATGCTATGAATGAGGAATACGAGTACATCATGAAGAACGATGTCTGGGATGTGATCACCAGACGCCAGGATAAAACAATTGTGACCTTGAAGTGGCTTTACAAAATAAAGCATGGAGCTAATGGATAAGGCTCATTTTGTCTCTCGTGGCTTCTCTCAAAAGGAAGGTATAGATTATGACGAGATATTTGCACCTGTTGCCCGATACAACACCATTCGCTCGATCATAGCTCTTGCTGCTTTGCAAGGATGGAACCTACATCAGATGGATGTCAAGACTTTGTTCTTGCATGGTTTGATCAAAGAGGAAGTCTATGTGGAACAACCCGAGGGGTTTGAGATCCATAATCGAGAATCTTACGTGTGCAAGTTGAAGAAAGCCCTCTATGGGCTGAAGCAAGCACCCTGAGTTTGGTATGAGAGTATCGATAGCTACTTGATGAAGCTGGGATTCACTAGGAGTGAAGTCGATCCAAACCTTTACTTTAAGGTTGAAGATGATAAGCCTCTCATACTGGTGCTATATGTTGACGATCTCTTTCTGACAGGTGCAGACCCTCTCATTCACAAATGTAAAAGGGAGTTGGCTTCCGAATTTGAGATGAAGGACCTAGGACTGATGCACTATTTCCTAGGGCTGGAAGTCTGGCGGAAACTGAGGGAGATTTTCCTATCTCAAGGAAAATATGTGGTGAAGATATTGGAGAGATTTGGTATAGTGGACTGCAAGCCTGTGACTACCCCGATGGAGCTTGACTTCAAGAAGTTAAGCGGTAGTATTGCCGGACTTGCTTTGGGAAATGCTACCTAGTATCGTCAACTCATAGGAGCATTGATGTTCTTGGTGAACCCCCGTCCGGATATATTTTTTGCAGTAAACACGTTGAGCCAACATATGGTTGAGCCTCACCACTCACATTGGATTGCTGCCAAGAATCTTTTGAGATATCTTTGGGGCACAATCACTCATGGGTTGAGATACATTGCTGGAGTTGTGAGACTACATGGATATACTGATGCTGATTGGGCAGGCAGTGTGGTGCACTGAAAGAGCACTTCCAGGTGTTGTTTCTCTTTGGGATTTGTCTCAATATCCTGGATGAGCTGGAAGCAGAAGTCAGTGGCTTTGAGCACCGCTGAGGTAGAGTACATTGCTACGAGTATGGCCTCTTGTGAGGCTATCTAGTTGCGGAAGCTCTTCAGTGAGCTGTTTGGATATACATTGGATACTACCGTGATCCTTTGTGACAACTAGAGTAGGATTCGTTTATCAGAGAATCCCGTATTTCGTGATCCCTCCAAACATATCGATATCAGGTACCACTTTATTCGAGATATGGTACAACGAGGAGCAATAAGGCTCCATCATATCGATATAGATGAGCAAGTCGCCGACATCCTGACAAAGCTCCTGGGAAAGGTCAAATTCTTGACTTTTTGAGAACGACTTGGAGTCGTTGAGGGACCCTCTTATGAGTGTCCTATTGAATCTCAGAATTACCCTCTCCTTGGCAGCTTTTCTAATCTTTTTCCTTTGCCTTTCCATAAGATTATAGATCCCAATCAATGATAAATGATAGGTTTTGTCTTAAGGAAGGCATTAAATGATTGACATGTTATATTTTTATGTTTTTTCTATTTGAATAAATTTTTGCAAATTAGCTACAGAACGCAGCTTATTCTGCAGCTAGCTGTATATTCCGTAGCTACTTCCATGGTCTGGCAGGTTACGGGTGTCAAATGAAGAATCCGACCATGTGGGCATCTCTAGAATCGTCTCCACATGGATTCTATCCTATTCACTTAGCTCAGATCGACAAGAACGCAGGCTCAAGATCGTAGTCAAAAGTGGAGTCAAACATATGATACACGGAAGCAACAAGACTCTTCATCTGCTCTTTTGTGGTTAATCAATAAATCTAGCAGTTCTATTGCAAGCATTAACTCAGATCATCCACTTGTGTTAATGGTTCTGTTGCAAACATCTCGCTCGAATTTAAACCACTTGTAGCTAATCAGACGTTTACACAATTCTATTGTAATACATATGAGTCACCTGTAGCTAGTTTTCCTCAAGGACGGTTATGATTATTTCCTTTTAAATACTAGTTGTACAGAACTAAGGGGGGTTTGAAGAATTTTATGTATTAAGTTCAGACTTTCAGCTCTGTATTTTGGACCTCGTTCTTTTCTATAATATAAGTCGTGTGTTGACCAATGATCGTTTAAGAGAGCATTTTTAATTAGTTAGCAACTCAACCAAGTCAGTTGCAGAGGGCCCTTGCAGTGAAGAAGGTTTTCTTTCCATTCGTTTTCTGTTTAGTTTTAATTTCATTACTTTGCTTTTAGCAGTTTTTTTCCCTCAGAAAAGACTAATTCTATTAAGAGGACGTATGGTACAATAAGAAGTTACAACCAAGAGAAGCAAGAAAATAGGTAGCCGGAAAGGATAGGCTATCCACCTCGGCCCCTAAGAGAAAACAAGAAGAGAGCAGTGCTGAACAAGAAGTGACAAGAAGAACAGAGAAGCAGGAGCAGAATAAAGGATTCTAACCCACATGGGCAGAATCAGTTATTCGACATTTTTTTCCTTTCTTTTTACTAGCTGTGACCCAACCAAGATTACTCTGCTGAGCTAGTATGATTTGCAAACTGAGCTGGGCTGACGGAGAGGTCTCCTTGTTTGAATCCAAGGGAGAGGACTCATGAGTTCTTTTCTGTGAGTTAGGAGGGACAGTGGAATCCTCAGGGCCAGTCGAGGGCAGATCCTGTGCCCGCACTACGTCCATTCCTTCCACATCCCCTTCCTCTTCATCTGAGCTGGAATCAAAATCATCCATGGGAGGAGGATCATGAGGTTTCCAGCTTTTTGATTTCGGCTTAGGATTGGCTTTCTTCTTTTGGGCAGGCATCGAGGGACAAGAGCTCTGAAGGTGCCCTGTGTGATGGCAATTTCGGCAGCGAAAGGCTGTGTTCTCGTAATCCAAGGTCTGACTCCAGTGGAAGTCTCCAATTTTGAGAATAATCTGATCAGGTAGACCTTTGCTCATGTCTATTTCTGCACAGATTTTGGCGAAGGTGTACAAGCCCTTTTCCCCTCTAGAGGTGTCTGTGGCTAGAAAGCGACCTAGAGTATCGCCGATCCCTTGGAATATAGCAAAGTGCCATAGATGCGCGGGAGATTAGGAAGTCTGACCCAGATGGGGAGCTTGGTGATGATTGCTGTAGAGGGATCGAAATCTGGAAACCAAGGGGTGAGGAATAAACCTGCTGAGCCGCAGAACCATGGGCCTTCAGTTAATGCTTTTTGGTAGTCCTCAGTGAAAGCAAACACTACAATGAAGAAACCCTTTGAGTAGAGGAGAACCTTGCAGTTGTTGGTCCAGTTAGAGTGGATCCATTGGTAGAGATCTGCTGTGCGTGGCCAGAGCCCATTGAACCTACAAATAATGGCATACTCTGCATACTTTTGGATTTTCTCATCCAGCGTTGGTGCATTATTTCAATGGAAGGGGTTTCCTCCAGTTTGTCCACTAAAAAAGGTTTGGGAGCCTGAGCTCGTGGAGCTGTTTTCTTAGGCGACTGAGCATGGACAACATCTTTGTATGAAAATCCCGCAGCTGAAGATGATTGTCCAACAGCTCCCCCTCTCAAACGAGTAGTAAAAATGATGGAGGCATTTCTCTTAATGCTGTAAAAAGAAAGGGGATAAAGATCCTCAAGTTGTTTACCTTCGTGGAGGAGTCGTTGAAGTGCAAAGGGAATCCCCAGCTTGAACTCCAGGGTTTGCTTGAGGTCCTGCACTAGATCCGAAGGGCTTACCCATTGAAGCAGAGTTTTGCCAGAAAGGAGCACAATCTGGATCTGGAAAGAGGCAAAGTGTTCAGACTGTTGAGTTCCTTTGCAAAACTGAGACGAGAAGATGCTGGTGCTTTGGAAGCACCTAGGCGAGTCTTTTCTGATGATGTTTCCCTTGGAGCTAGGGCTTTGCTGCCTGGTGAACTCTGTGGAGGTCCTCTGGAACAATGGATTGTTGGGGTGTCGGGGCTGGCTAGAAAAATCCCAGCCTCGCTCCATGACTGATATTGCGTATGAGTTCCTGGCTAGGTCGTGCTGGATCCATAAGCTATTGGGATGCAGGGTTAGTTTGGAACCCTTGAAGTTTGGTTTGTTGCCTGTCAAAGCATCCCAAATCTTGGCTGCCTGCAGAAGTCCTTCGAGGCCAGGCGCCTTCCTCAACCTCACTGCGAAGTTGTTAACGATCTGCTGATGAAGATTCTCCACCGCCCTATTAGGCATAGCCTCTGTGAGTCGGTGAAGAATAGCATCGGTTTGATTTGGACCTGCATTTAGAGGTGGCAGAGCCAAGGGAATATGGCGCAGTAGCGATATTATCTTTGAACCCGCGGATATAGTTTTTGAAGATACTAGGCCTGGGCCTGAAGAACCGTCGTTTTCCAGCCTCAAACCCTCGCAGATGAATCCTCCCTTGTCCCTGATCCACTGCACCAAATCTGGCTCGTTAGGGTTCCACACCAAATCTCGCGCGGCTGCGCTCAATCTTGTGGAATACGCAACCCTTATGGGAGGCAGCCGCTGTCATTCATTCCTGAGGATGCGTCGTTGTGTTCTTTCTTCCCAACAACCATTTCCTAAGCTTGAATCTAACGTCGTAAGCATTGGGAAGCGAAGGCAGAGTCCAAACCCTAGCTCCATGAATAGTTGCAGAGCTCAAGTCCCTTATCAAACTAGCTAGCACCCTAAGATGCTTTTAGCAGTTTTTATAACTTAGGTTGATTTATTTTAGTTTTGATCAACAACATAATGTTAAAACTCAATTGTGCAATCTTGTTCTTCCAACACATTTCATGAAAGGAAACGATTTTGTTTCTAAACAGAGTAAGGTTGAAGTAATAAGAATGCACTATTGTCTAGCTTACTCACTGTTTTGTTAATATTTCCTAGGACAAATTTGTCAATCCTCTGTGTTAATGAATGTTTTTGAACACCATTTCAAGTTGATACTCATCCTAAACTAAATGGTTAAATATTCACTTCACACAATGTTTGAAATCAATCAGTTACCTTCTGCATGTTTCATTGAGTTCTCTAGATCATAAAGTACAGAGAGTTGCTTGTATCCCATCTCAAGAAGGTATCTTTCAAAATTGAAAGCTAGAGTAACTAGAGGTACTTCAGTCGATTTCATTTTCTGTATTTATTTCAACTTGTATTACAACTTCACCTTTAATTTTAAGAAATAGATTCATGACTTAGGAATAATGATGAGATAGGGTAGATGCTCTGTTTTTCCTTTCTTTAAATTAGATTTTGACTAGCTTCAGCTCTTGGTTCCCTTTTAGGAAGTTAGATTAACTTAGGAACATTTTTTCCTTAAAAAAATCCATTATATTCACTTAAGTTTCTTTTAGTTCAGATTGTACATCATTAGGAATAAAAAAACAGAAACCCCCAAAACAAAATAAAATACAAAACAACGAAGTAAGAAAGGTTAACTAAGCACATATAGTGCACTACACTTCATCAGCTTACAAACCTCGATTGATAATTTATGCAAGCAATTTAGGACACTAAATTGACTAAAGTAAATTAGGTAACCACATCTCTTACATAAAAAAAAAATGATATGAATAGAGAGAGACTCTAGGGGTAGATTTATATCTAGAGGAAGGAGTTCAATTCCTATAACACCACCCACTCCACCAAGACTAAGAAGAGATACACCTCCATCTCAAGCTCATACTCCTAGCCATAGACTTCCTGAAGTTCTAAGGTTAGAAATTCAATCAAGAGGATCTCCTACTTCATCTACTGAGGCAGTCTTAGAGGAGAAAAATCTTGGATCTCCAACAGAAGGAGTAGCCTTTTTCACCTCCACAGGGGAACACATTTTAGTTGAAGAATTAAGAATACCTAGTGAGGAAGAAGAAGTAGAACCTCTCTCCCACATACCATTAATAGAGGAACCAGAGGAAGAACAATTAACCTTGCAGGTTGAATCTTATATTGACTCTGAAGAAACTATAATGGCAGAAGAAGGAGAGGATGGAAATTCACACTCTTTGGAGGAGGAGGAGGTAGAGGAAATAATAGAGAAGGCAAAGGAAATAATGGAGGAGGTAGAGGAAATAGGGAAGTTGATAATTCTTTTGGATTCCCTATAGTTGATGAAGAAACAAATGCCACAATGAAAAATATCTCACCTTCTGTCCTCCCAAATTTCCATGGGTTAAAAAGTGAAGATCCTGAAACGTTTTTATTTGAATTTGAAGTCTTGTGCAGAACTTATGATTATTTAGAGGACTCTTAAAAACTCAAGTTGTTTCCTTCAACGTTGAAAGGAGCTGCTTTAAAGTGGTTCATGGGTTTGGTCACTCAGTCCATTAGAACATGGAATGACATGAAGAAAGTGTTTTTGGATAGGTATTTGGATTATTGCGTGCCCATCAATCACAAGGATGAAGTGTTCAAAATGATGAAAAGAGAGGATGAAAATTTAGAAGATTTAATTGAGAGATTCAACAATAACTTGAAAAGAGCAAAGATGGATAACTTAGATTAAGATACCTTAAAAGATCTTCTATTAAAAGCGATTAGAGATGAGTGGATAAATATCCTTAACATGATGGAGAAGGGAGATATTTCTCAACTCGCATTGACATAGGAGAATTATGTGTTCATCTTTCAAGAGGAAAATCCAAAATTGGGAAAGGTCCAAGAGATCCTTTTCTTGTTAGAGTGAATAAATCTGCAACTGGATCAGTGAGTAGGGCAGAAATTGGGAATATGCTTGATGAATTCAAAACAGGTATTCTAGGGAGCCTTAGTGAACAAATAGACACCATTAAGTTACAAAACAAGCAGAAAACTGAGGTTGATGCTTTAGCTATTTTTTGTCCAAAATGCAGAAAAAACACGCTTTAAGAGAATGCCCTTTGGATGCAAAAATCATAGAGACTTGTGTGATTTGTTCAGAAAACCATGAGACCAAGGGTTGTCCTTCAATTCCAAGTCTTAAGGCTGTTTTTCAAGAAGAAACAATTCCAAATCTAGCAGAATCTCTTTGATTTGTCTCTAGAAGACCTTGGCAGGGCCACAAAATCAGGGATTTAACAATCAAATGTATATTCAGCCCCCACCAAATTGGAATTTTTGGCAGCAACCTCAATCTCAATCTCAACCTTGGGCTCAAGGAATACAAAATCCTTATGGAAGATTCTCTCAATATTATCAATATCCTCCATCACATTAGAATTATCCTCCCCTACAAATTCTACAACAAAATCAACAGCCACAACTTCAAAATCAGAATCCTTAACTTTCACTACCATTCCCACAACAAATTCCATAACAAAACCAGCAACCTCAACTTCAAAACCAAAATTCTCAACTCTTACTACCATTTTAGCATAGACCAAATCAGCTATTTGCCCAACCATTACCAAACCCCAACAATAAAAATCCTTAGAATACTTACATGGTGGAAGGACAACAATTTCCAACTTATATGATCACTCCTCTAGATCCCAATGATGTTCAACTAAGATCTGGTAGGATATTAGAAAATGAAAAGCCTTCTGTAGTTATTCAGGATCAAGACAATTCTGAGGAAGATTCTCTACAGCGCAATAAAAGTCTTGAAGGAACGTCTCTCCAAAACCAAAGTACTGAAAATGAAAAACAGAAAGAGCTAATGAATTCGACTCCTATCATTGAGCAACCAGTATCTACTTTTGCACTTCTTTTTCCTGAAAGATTACAAGTTGATAGAGGGGTAGAAAAGTAGATTATGTTGCCTAATTATGATTTTCTAGATGAACTGAAAATGTCTGTATCAAAATCCCTTTGTTACAAGCCATTAAGGAGATTCCAATTCTAGCTAAAACAATAAAGGAGTTGAACATAAAAAAACCGGGAAGAAAAACAAAAGAAACAAAAAAAATTCACCTAGTAGGAAAAATAGCAGACATAATGATGGGAAAAATTGCCATACAAAAATATGTAGATCCAGGAAGTCCAATTGTAAAAACACATATCAATGGAGTTGAAATTCTGAATACATTGATTGATTTAGGAGTAGCAATAAACATTACAAGCAAGCAAACCATGGAACAACTCAAGCTTCCTAATCTTCTTTACACACCTACATTACTGCAATTAGCAGATAGATCTTAATCAAACCAGATGGTGTGTTAGAAGATATTTCAGTGTACTTAGATTCTTGGGAATACCATGTTGATTTTATGATTTTAACCCCCAAGAACAATCTAGGAGGACATCCACTTATATTAGGAAGAACTTCGCTGGCCACAACTGATGCTTTCATTAGTTGTAGATCTGGTGACATGTATATTTCTGATGGTAATTCAACTAAGAAATTCACTCTATATCCTCCAACAAGAACAATCATAGAAATAGATGACAAAGAATGGATTGATGATGAAAATGACATTCAACCTCTCTTTACTATTTCAGACATTAGTGAAGATAGTCAAATCTTGAATACAATGGAAAATTTTGGATCATCTCCAGAATATGAACATGATCAATTTCAAGAAACATCCAATATTGAATATTTGTCGTCTAGGTAGATGTCTCTTTATTCTATGGAAGAATTTGGTAGCTTTACAATTGAAATCTTTCCAGGGAGAACATTGAACATAAACAATAACTTGGGGAAATTACAACGGGGAAAGCTAATCAAAACATTACAACAACATTCTGCTGCATATGCATGGGAATACACTAACATGAAAGGATTAGTCCTAAGACTTGTATACGTCACATCTACATTGAAGAAAATTGTAAACCTATCAGACAACCTCAAAGAAGGATGAATCCAAATCTTAGGGAAACTATGAAAGAAGAGTTGCAAAAACTGCGGAATGTAAACTTCATTTACCCAATTTCAGACAGCCAATGGGTTTCCCCTTTAGTCATTGTGCCTAAAAAGAATGGTAAATGGAGGGTATGCATTGATTATTGATAATTGAATAAAGCTACCCTTAAAGATCATTTTCCTTTGCCTTTTATAGATCAAGTTTTAGATACATTAGCGGGTAAGAAGTATTTTTCATTCTTGAATGGTTTTAGTGGTTATAATCAAATTCAAGTGGCACTTGAAGATCAAGATAAAACCACATTTACTTGTCCATGGGGTACCTACGCCTACCGGGTACTTCCTTTTGGATTGTGTAATGCACCTGCAACATTCCAAAGAGCAGTACTAGGAATTTTTTATGATCTGATACATGATTGTGTAGAGGTATATATGGATGACTATACAGTCTATGGGAATACATTTGAAGAAGCTTTAGAAAATTTGGAAAAGGTTCTTAAAAGATGTAAGGAAACAAACCTTTCATTAAGCCATGAAAAATGTTTTCGCTGTTTACAGAAGGGATTGTTTTAGGACATCACATTTCAGGAGATGGGATTAAAGTTGAAGTCATCTTTAAATTATCAATTCTAAATTGTCAAAAGGATGTTAGAAGTTTTCTAGGATTTACAGGATACTATAGAAGATTTATAGAAAATTTTACTAAAATAACATCCCCACTCTTCAAATCACTCACTAAGGATTGTGAATTCAATTGGAATCTTGATAGCCAGTTAGCATTTGAGACTTTAAAAGGAAAAATTTTTGAAGCACCAATCTTGAGAGGTCCAAATTGGAAACTACCTTTTCACATTTCAACAGATGCTTAAGATACAACTCTAGGAGCTGTATTAGGACAAAAAGATTTGATTCCCTAGGCCATCTACTATACAAGTAAGAATTTGACTCCACCGAGTTAAATTATACTGTAACTGAAAATGAATTTTTAGTTGTTGTTCATGCTATCAATAAGTTCAGACATTATATAATAGGCTATGAAACGTTTGTTCATATAGACCACTTTGCAATTAGATACCTAATGAATAAACCTATTACTAATTGTAGAGTTACAATATGGCTATTACTCTTGCAAGAATTCAACATTACTGTGCTAGATAGACCTGGAAAACAAAACACAGTTGTTGATTTCTTGTCCAGAATTCAAAATATCAAAGATGACACTCCCGTTGAAGATAAGTTTCCTGATGAATATATTTTTGCAGTGACTACTCAGACCCCTTGGTTTGCAAATATTGGCAATTACTTAGTCACAGGAAAATTGCCTTCGGATTTGTTTCCTAGAGAGAAAAGATAAATCATTCAAATAAGTGCAAGATATTCATGGATCACTAATGAATTGTATAAAACATGTCCAGATGTCATGATCAGAAGATGTGTTAGGGAAGATGAAATGCGTGAGATTCTTAAGGCATGTCATGATGAATCGTGTGGTGGACACTTTGTTGACAAGAGGACAACCTATAAAATCCTTTCTTTAGGATATTATTGGCCATCCATCTTCAGAGATGCCAAAGAATATGTCAAGAGGTGTGACCATTGCCAAAGGGTAGGAAAAACTACTTCTTCAAATGAAATGCCACTACAAATTCATGTACTCATTAAACCTTTTGAAAAATGGGCCTTGGATTTTGTTGGACCAATTAATTCTCCATCTAAGCAAAAGAAGTATATATTGGTATGTACTGATTATGTCACTAAATGGGTAGAGGCTAAAGCATTGCCTTTTGCTAATGAAAACTTTGTAGTTAATTTTCTTTTTGAGGACGTCTTCACTCGTTTTGGTGTTCCAAGAGAAATTGTGACAGATCAGGGATCTCAATTTACACCTAAAATGGTGAAAAGTCTTGTGGAAGATTACAAGATCAAACATAGGAAATCTACCTCCTATCATCCACAAGCAAATGGTCAAGTTGAATATACCAAGAAGGTGATTGAAGGAATTCTCACTAAGAATGTGCATCTACATGGAAGAGATTGGGTAGAAAGGCTTCCTAAAGCCTTATGGGCCTATAGAACTACATGGAGGAACACGACAGGACATACACCCTATGAACTTGTTTATGGGAAACAAATCTTGTTCCCTATAGAGTTTCAAATCAAAACCTTCAAGATGGTAGTTCAATTGGGACTGGATTTATCAGAGGCACAGAAACATAGATTGAAGTAACTAAATGAGCTTGATGAAATCAGGCAAGATGCAGTTCAAAGAACCAGTATAGTCCAACAGAAAAGGGCTAAATGGCATGATAAATATATCGAGGAGAAGAAGTTTCAAGCAGGAGATTTGGCACTTTTGTTCGATTCAAAAGTCAAAGATTTTCAAGGAAAGTTTCAAACTCATTGGCTTGGGCCATATGAAATTGAAGAAGTTTTTATAACAGAGTAGTAACGATAAGGACAATAGATGAAAGAAAAATACCTCTTCTTGTGAATAGTCATCGGTTGAAGATATATCAGAAGCCAATTTCAAGAGAGGAGTTTATTAAGATTTTCCAGAATAACTCTGAAATGAAGCTAGTGAATAAAAATTCTTCTTTTCCACTAAATTGGCCTTTATTTTTCCTGAAAAATAATCATAAAAAAAAAATATAATAAAGTGTATAAGTTTGAAAACTAATCATTGATTGGCATACTTATACAGAAAATACAGGGTGAAAATCAGAGATTTCTGACATTCTATATTTTCCATTTCCTTTCTGTAATAAGTAGTGACAAAAAGCTACATTCGTTTGCAGTTCAGAGTCTGCAAATTCATAGTCTCATTCCATCTCATTCTGTTTTCATTTTATTTTGTAGTTCCATTTCGTCTCACTGTCATATTTCATTTACATTTTATTTTTACAGTTTTTCTCCATCTCACCCTATTTCCCATTTTTATTTTTACATTTCATTCCATTTCACTGTCATAACCCATTTCCATTTCATTTTTACACTCATATTTCATAGCCATGCTTCACTTTTCCTTCTTTTCATATTCAACCGCTGATTCCATTCCGCAGCTAATTTGATTCTGCAGCTACAACTTATTTATCAACTCTGGCACAATTATACAACTCACAAATAAATCATGAATGCAGGAAATTGAAGAATCCAGTTTTGGAGACCAAACATGCTAAAAGGTACCTACGGATCAACACCAAATAGAAAGGTTAAGTTCTAAAGATAAAATGCAAAATTTATTTCAAACAGCAAGTTAAAAACATAAGGCATGTATGATATGGATAATTGTATGTCTCCTTAACGAGTCATCATTTAATTTGACTGCCACTTCACCATACCACATCTCCACCACATCCTCCATACTCTGTACCTAACGGTCCATAATGACTTCATCATACCACATCCTCCATACTCTGTACCTAACGGTCCCTAATAACTCCATATGTTAACGGTCATGGCTACGGTGTGACCAACTTGTCCACGTCTCTCCAAACCCTCACCATCTACTTATTCCACGCAAACCCGTAGTTCTTTTTCACCATACTCGCAGTCAATCCATTTCATAGACCAGGAGAGTAATTCTGAAGGTTAAGAAATTTTGCAAAACAGAAGCCACAGGACTCATTATCAGGACAGAGCCAGTAGGAGCAAAATATATGGAAGGATACCCACAACTCAAGGAAATGCTGCAGAAGGTTTGATGGCTCAACTTCATTGAAAAATTTGATGGTTTTCATGAAGAGATCACAAAATCTTTTGCTAGATCTTTTGATGGTACAAAAGTAGAAATTGGAGACATTAAGTTTGCAGTAGCAAAATCCTTCATAACAGAGGCTACAGAACTTCCAAGACATGGTGAAAGATGGTTCAAAAACAAGGAATTCCCCAGTGAATCATGGAAAGTAATCCTCAGGAACCCAGGTATGGATGTCTCTGTGTTTAGAAAAGGAATTCATATTTCAGCTCTTAAAAGTAAATGGAGAAGCATGCTTTTGATATTACAGAAATTTATCACCTGCGAGGGGAGATTCGGGTGCATGTATGTCTACCATATACGTTTATTGATGAATTTTCTAGAAAATGGAGAAATCAATCTTCCTTTCTTCCCGCTAAACAGTTTAAGAAGGATGGATTCAAATGTACAGAAGAAAATAGAATTCATAGACACAACCATGTACCATCATGGGTTGGTAAAGATACTGATTGAGTTTCATTTGAAAAGCATAAGAGATAACTAAGAAAATTTCTTGATAAGAAACTATTTCCAAGAGGCACCAGAGTCACCTGAAGAAGGTAATGTCAAAAGGAGTAGGAGAAAGAAGACTGGTATATCCATTCAAAGCAAACCTGAGTCCTCAACGTAGAAAAATGATGAAGAGCTAATCTCTGAAAAACTGATAGAGATCAAGAAGCAAATCAAGCAAAAAGGGAAGATGAAAAAGAAAGCTGTTGAAACTACTGAAAACAAACCTGAATCTTTATTACAGAAAGATGATGAAAAATTAATAAGAAAGGAGAAAAATGGTACAAAGAAAGAGAATGTAAGTCCTATACGACTTAGAAGAAGCTCTAGACTCTGAGGTATGGTAAAGAAGATATCATCAAAGGGGACGAAGTTCATAAATTTAAAAGAAGAAACCCTAGTACAATCTCCTGATAACATTCCCTCTGCACATAGTCCTCAAAATTCTCCTAAACATTATTTCGAAGGCAGCCCCAACAGAGGATCTCTAGGCATAAACCCAGTGCAACAACAAATATATGACTATATAGAATCACTGGAGAAGAAAAGTGTCTCAATGGATCCGGAATCCTCTGTCAATCCACAAGAACCTCTAATTGACTCTCTCAAACAGGAAATCTATGAATTAGAGATATTGAAGAGACATATCAAGAAAAGAAATGAAACCTTGAGGGAACAAAGTAAATTGGACAAAGCTATTCATGATAATACCCTTCTGCATCTAGGATTGTGGTATAAGAAAAATAGGAAGTTGAAGAGGAAGAATAGAAGTCTGAACAAAACAGTCATCAACCTTAAATACAGGCTTCTCATGAAGAAATCCAGAATGGCAGTCACTTCAAAGAAGAGCAAAAGAAGAAAATTGGATGTACTAGCAGAAGTGTCTGAGCAAATGCAATAGGAAAGAAGAATTCACAATTTTGGAAAATTGCATGAGGACATGCAATGATTTTGCAGTGGGGGTATGTTGAATCTTAGAATTACCCTCTCCTTGATAATTTTTCTCACCTTTTTCCCTTGCTTTTCCATAAGATTACAAATCCCAATCAATGATAAATGATAGGTTTTGTCTTAAGGAAGGCATTAAATGATTGACATGTTATATTTTTATGTTTTTGCTATTTGAATAAATTTTTGCAAATTAGCTACAGAACGCAGCCTATTCTGCAGCTAACTATGTATTCCATAGCTACTTTCATGGTCCGGCAGGTTCCAAGTGTCAAATGAAGAATCCGGCCACATGGGCATCTCTAGAATCGTCTCCACATGGATTTTATCCTATTCACTCAGCTCAGATCGACAAGAAAGCAAGCTCAAGATCGTAGTCAAAGGTGGAGTCAAACATATGATACCTGAAAGCAATAGGACTCTTCATCTGCTCTTTCGTGGTTAATCAATAAATCTAACAGTTCTATTGCAAGCATTAACTTGCATCAACCACCTGTGTTAACGGTTCTGTTGCAAACATCTCACTCGAATTTAAACTACCTGTAGTTGATCAGACGTTTACACAGTTCTGTTGTAATATGTATGAGCTACCTGTAGCTAGTTTTTTTCAAAGACGATTATGATTATTTTCTTTTAAATACTGGTTGTACAGAACCGAGGGGGGTTCGGAGAATTTTATGTATTAAGTTCAGAGTTTCAACTTTGTATTTTGGACTTTGTTCTTTTCTATAATATAAGTCGTGTGTTGACCAATGATCGTTTAAAAGAGCATTTTTAATTAGTTAGCAGCTCAACCAAGTCAGTTGCAGAGGGCCCCTGCACTGAAGGAGGTTTTCTTTCCATTCGTTTTCTGTTTAGTTTTAATTTCATTACTTTGCTTTTAGCAGTTTTTCTAACTTAGGTTGATTTATTTTAGTTTTGATTAATAGCATAATGTTAAAACTCAATTGTGCAATCTTGTTCTTCCAACACTTTTCATGAAAGGAAACGATTTTGTTTCTAAATAGAGTAAGGTTGAAGTAATAAGAATGCTCTGTTGTCTATCTTACTCACTGTTTTGTTATTTATTTCCTAGAACAAATTTGTCAATCCTTTGTGTTAATGAATGTTTTTGAACACCATTTAAAGTTGATACTCATCCTAAACTAAAGGGTTAAACATTCACTTCACACAATGGTTGAAATCAATTAGTTATCTTTTGCATGTTTCATTGAGTTCTCTAGATCATAAAGTACAGAGAGTTGCTTGTATCCCATCTCAAGAAGGTTATCTTTCAAAATTGAAGGCTAGAGTAACTAGAAGTACTTCAGTTGATTTCATTCTCTATATTTATTTCAACATGCATTACAACTTCACCCTTAATTTTAAGAAATAGATTCATGACTTGGGATTAATGATGAGATAGGATAGATGCTCTGTTTTTCCTTTCTTTAAATTAGATTTTGACTAGCTTCAGCTCTTGGTTCACCTTTAGGAAGTTAGACTAACTTAGGAACATTTTTTCCTTAAAAAAATCCATTAGATTCACTTAAGTTTCTCTTAGTTCAGATTGTACATCATTAGGAATCAAGGAATAGAAACTCCCAAAACAATATAAAATACGGAACAACGAAGTAAGAAAGGTTAACTAAGCACATATAGTGTACTACACTTCATCAGCTTACACACCTCGGTTGATAATTTATGCAAGCAATTTAGGACACTAAATTTGACTAAACAGGTCTTATATGATGCATGCATTGAGCTCTGGGAGCTCTAGGGAGCTTGGGGTACTTCTTGGACTGACAAGTGACCATAGGGCGACTCACCCTCCCCAAATGGTGCGTTGTGTACAGGTTGAATGGTTCAGCCTTCCCCTACGATACCCCGTGGCGACTTATGGACAAGATGAGTGGTTCTCCTGTCGAGGCATCCTACCCATGCAATCTGGGACTCATGGAAAGTACCTCTCATTTGGCCAATGAGTAAGGAAGTGGGGTTAGGGACCATAGTAGTACTATCAATGGATGCATCGTTGTATCTACCGTACTCCCTATGCTAGGATGACCTACATTGATCTAGGATCAATTGGAATTGACTTCGGGTTAGTAAGAGTGATATAGCTCACTCTCGTTTGGCATTGATTTGGGATCAATAAGAGTGGTATGACACACTCTCTGGCACTAACTTTGAGTCAGTAGAGGATGGTATGATACATCCTCGATCATTTCTTCTTCTTCATAGTTAGGCAGAGCAGAGCAAAGTCAAGCAGTGCATTTGATGGTAGAGATAGTAACGACGGTTAGATGGATTAGCAGATGGAGTTTTTGCTAGTTGAGAGGGAGTGTTAAAATTGGCAACTAGGGCCAAACTCCATGTGGGTTATCTTATTTATGGCAGCTGGTATTTTTCTTGGGTTTCTCTCGTCGAAAGGTGTAGGATTGATCTAATGATCATCCAATTCCGACATGTATTTATGAAGATTTGAATTTATTTGTATTTACTTGACAACTTGTCAAGATCAACTAACAACAGAATGTGTGGCACACATCCTCAACGATTCATATAAATACAAGTCACCTTGTGGCATTATTCACTCATCTCATCTCATCTTACATTCTTATCTCTCTCACGTGGGAAGGAGGACGTAGGAAGGAGGACACATGACTATTTGACTGCGTTGACCGAGTTTGACCAGGGCTGCAGAAAGTCTCTTTGACCAGCGTTGACCTTTTTCGGACTGTGGTTTAGGCAAGTCACAAATTTTGGCACACAAACTGAGGCAATCTGACTTCAGGTTTGACCAGCGTTGACTGCCCTAATTGTTGGTTGTAGGTTGACTTCTGTTGACCTTCGTTTGACTGAGTTTTTCGGACTGTTTTTGGGCTGCCTCTTCTTGCTGCTGGAGGTCAAATTGACTGGGATATTGACCAAGCTGATTGGAGGTCAATTCTGACTTGTTTGACCAGCTTTGACTTTGCTAGTTAGGGTTTTGCTGCTGCTGTCATAAAATTACAGAATTGTATATTTGTACTATTTCTCTCTCTATCTGCTGAATTATTGAAGATTATAGAAGAATTGATCAAAGGGTTTCCCCACATTGGGATTTGTCCTTGGCTAGCCGCCACATCTGGTGTCTCTTGTCTTGGCTTGTCTTTTGTCGATTTATTTATGTTCTATCAGCATTTTACTTTATGTTAATGTGATGACATTGGGCTAATAAGAAGAAATTGAAGTAAATTGCACTAAACATAGAACATACCATAACTTAACATACTAAGAATAAAATTATGTACTGAAAAACAAACCACAATTGAGTTTTAATTTTTACATCATCCATCTAATCTTTCATCTTGATGGGTTTGAAACAGGTACTGGGCTATGATTTTGATAATGATGACTTCCATAGGTATTCTCACTCTTTATTTTCTAAACCAGTTGATATGCTTGTTCTCTGATTCAAAATAATTGTGATTCCTGGTTGTTCTAAAAATTTGCATCTGCTGTTTTGTGCACGGGAGATTGCCATATGAGAACCTTAGACCTGATCCTGTGCTGAGGAGTTTGTCACTGAGTATGCCACAATGAAAAATATAAAGTACTGTAGCTGAGTTTTTGTATGTTATCTTAATTCTGATACTCTATATATGGGAGATTCTGAATTCTTGTATGTTATCTTAATTCTTATACTCTATATATGGGAGCTTCTACTGCTTGAGTAGACCTGATGGTTAGGAACATGTGCCTCTTCATAAGAGGTCACATGTTCTAATCCAAAGGGGGTAGAGTATGTTCACTACTGTAGATTTTAGCAGTCAAATCATTGTGTGGTGGGCCTCTTGTCCCACAAACAAGGGGGTCTCATACACCAATTTGGTGTCTGGCTTGGCAATGACCTTAGAATTACATTATTATTATTATTATCATCATATGTTTATAAAGTGCTGTTGATCCTTTGATGTACATATTCACCAATTCTGACAAATTTCATGCTACAAAAACCTTAAGTAGACTGTGATTGGAAGATTGTTTTGAAGGTGTAATATGCTTTGAAACACTGAACCCCCTCAACAAATTACTGATAACAGTAATATCTTGAAAGCTGTCAACCCAAATACCAACTTGGAAACCTGGTTTGAAGTACTGAATAGCTCTGAACAACTTGTTGAATAGGTTGAAGACTGTCAACTCATGTACGCAAACTACTGGTAATGAAGATGACTTGGAAACCGGCATTACCTCTCACGGAAAAGCTGATTATAGTGATTGTTTGGAAACTATAAATGGTGATAAGTCAACAAATTCCAAATCTCTTATTCTTTGCAATCCTTCCTTGGAGGCAATAGAATTTGCATTGAAAATAGTAAATGCAGATCCAAAAAGAACGGTATGTTTTTCTAATCAATAGTCCTTTTGAAATGCATGTTGTAGACCTATTTTGAAAAGTTGGAGAGATCTAATTTTAAATATTTCCACGCAGATTTTCTTTGAAGACAGTGTACATAACATAGCAGCCGGCAAAGCTGCAGGGTTGCATACTGTTTTGGTAAGCCCTCATTACATTATTCATATCTAATTCACATCTGAAAAACCTGTTCTTTGTTTGGAATGCAAGTTGGCAGATATGTCCGGACAGAAGGAGCAGATTTTGCTCTGCAAAACATTCACAACATAAATGAAACCCTACCTGAGATATGGGAAAATGAAGAAAATCTGAAATTGAAGTATGTCCATGCTCTGGAATTACCGTAGAAATTGTAGTTGTTGCATGAAATGTATGATTGCATACACTGTAAATCTGAAGTGTAGAACACTGTTTAAGGTTAAGGGTGTCTTCATTTTGAAGGATCTAAAAGTTTTAGTGATATATGTGCAAAGATTGTAGGATGTCTATTGAGACAAAATTCTGACACAGTTGCTTCTCGAGACTAGGACTGTGTTTGAAGGGATTTATATTTTACTCCAATGGGCGAAACCTAGTGGATTCCCTGCATTTGTAGACTGAGCATACTCATAAACAACAACATTTTAACACTGAGGATAAATGGACCACAATTAGCAACATCATAAATACAAAATTCAATACCAATGAGATGTAGACAAGTTGGTTTATATGGTATAGTTTCCATCCGGTTTCAGGTAGATTAGTTGGCTTGCGTGGGGTTTAGTCCTCATTAGGGCACAGGTTGAAATCTCATGGGGAGGGGTTGACGGTGTCAGCTAATTGTTGGGCTTACATTGTTCCAAGTTATGGCCAGGCTTGATTGAGTTTTGCACAATCCCGGTGACAGCATCCTGCTGATGGGCACATCACAGCCTAATATTGTAAAAAATAAAAAAACAAATTCTGTAGCCATTCAAAAATAGCTATATTCATTCTTATTACTCAATCAATGGATGCTCTACATCTCTAACTCTTTATATATTAAGGTTTGCTAACTTGACAAATGTCATTATTCTTGTTTATTTACTCCGTTGATAAATTGTGTAGCATCTTTGAACTCTTCATTTTCCTCTAGCGTCTCTTGTTGTCTAATCCATGTTTTGTGTTCAAAACTCTTTAAACCTGTTCTTTGTGCTTTAGCTTCCATTGTGACCTTTCACCTTTTTTGGTGCAATCTCCATCATGTATTGTAGTGCTTTTCCCTTTCGATGATTTCATTTTTATAGTAAATCCCTTTTGACTGAATGGTGCTATGCATGAAAGTCATGAAGGCCTATGTGGTTGTGTTTGTAGGTTGAGCACTAGTGAGAAGAGTCTCACCTTATGTTAACCTATTGTTGCATAGATGAGATTGATGATTCCACATGCTGTCATAAGTTGTTGAAAGCTAGTGTAAGGGGCATAAGTGATTGGCATAGTCTCTTCATAATCTCCTATATTCTCCTATCTGAAAGAAAACAAACCAAAAATCGGATATCCTGTGGTGCCAGAAGGGTTCCCAGAGTGGGCAGATACTATGGATGGATGGGGTTCTATGGTGATTTCTACTCTCGGGGTGATCTAGAGATATGATTTCTTATTAGTAGTTGTCTTTTCTGTTAATTTTTTAAAACATTTTGTTTCATTATCTTTCCAGTATATTTATTCAGTTATCTGGGTAGGTTGTGTACAAGATGGCAGGAATTGGGTTTGGGCTTTCAAAATATTCATTTACTTCACTGATATAACGGTTATTTTAATACTTCCAAGACATCCCATATTAACTTTTCAAGTTATTTGACCTATCTTAATCTGCAATAATTTTAGGTATTATTACTACTAATTGTTTCCCTTCAATTTTCTTGTTGATGATGGCAGTGACCTCACTTGCTGGCTCAAGGTAGTGTTCTTTCAAGGCATGGAAAAGAAGGGACTGTATTTGCAAGTTATCATTATGATATTAACTCTCTGATTATCCAAGGTCACCACAGATTCCCTGGACAATGCATTTGGTTGAGAAATGGTCAAAAAGATGAAGTCCGTGTCCCCGCTGGTTGCCTGTTCATCCAAGCTGGCAAGCAGGTAATAGGATTCAACATTTCACTATTTACAAATATATCAATTTGAGGCTTTATTGAGAATCTGGATTATGGGGCTAACATATTGATTTGGTTTGCATTTGCTGCAAACCAGCTTTAGTGGCTTACAGCGGGTGATGGCAGAGGTTGTTGCCAAAGAATGGGGGTGGCTGGATGCATGAGGTTGTTGCCACTAAAAGATCTCTTGCAGCTATTGAATCAGCAAGGGCAGGCTGGAAAGAGCTTATGGAGGGTTACTTCCATTGTGAGTGCACTGAAAAGCATTATTAAGTTGTTACTTAAGCTGTTAACACCATTGGAGAATGTATCTTTATGTTTGAAATACTCATACTAGCAATGAACTGAATTCACTAGTCTTTACAAGTGCATTATGTTTATTCAACTAATTCAAGCTAGACTATGGATTTCCATTTTCATAGCTACATGTGAATTGACTGCCAGTTGTATACTTTGTCTTCATCACTGCAAAGTTCCTGGAAATTCTCTGTTTGTAAGCATGCATTCTTGCTAGGGGTGATAAGAATTATGATTTGTAATTGAATATGAAATTCAACCCATTCTCCCTTTTGTAATATGATTTTTATGAAATTTTGAACAATGATATGTATTGCAATATCGATAACTAATTTTATTTGTCTTTAATTGCAGGTTTTAAAGGTCCTCGCAAGCTTGAGCTGCCCGTGTTGACTTGACATCATTGGGGTGAAGAAATGGGGAGAATGGACAAAGCGGCCAAGAAATAGACTTCGTAGAGTAGAGGGGCAAAGAAATCATGGGGAATTTTCCCTGGAGCATAGGGGTGAAGAAATAGGAGGGAGTCTTCAGAGACTTTAATGTTGTTCTTATTGACATGACTTAATTATGGCTAGCAAGTGTGAATTTTGTCCAACATACAAAGAATGGGGCTTGAATAAATTCAACTGTCGTCGTTCCATAATACGAAAGAGTTATTTAAATGTGAACAATTGTGCATAGCCAATAACATACAATTCTTTCACAGGGTTTGAAGGATTTGTAGTTGGAGAGACAAATATGGGTTTTCTTGTCATATTGTTGGTTTTGTGCATGACTGCCTCTGTGGCTGCTACAACGCATATCAAATATTCAATGTGGAAGCCATATTCTTGTGATCTACGTCATTTTGTTTTTGAACGCATGGTGGAAGAAAGACTATCATCAATGAATGTGCACGATAAAGGGGACTTCGATGCTTTCTTGTCGTTCATAAAGTCTATTATGTTAGATCCATATAGTCCTTTCCAACTAGATGACTCAGAACTTTGAGAACATAAGAACATATGCTCATAACGGTATGGTATCAGCTGCAGGCATCATATCAAAAAAATAGTTGTCATACATCTTGATGTAGGAGAATTAAAAGGTACCATTTCCTCATCTCTTGACAACTTCTCATTATTGCACTTTTTATATCTTTTTTATAATCATTTCACAGGAAGTATACCACTTGACTTTGGCTAACTCAGAGCATTGCGAGTACTTGACCTTGACTTGAATCATCTCCACAAGTCCATTCCAGTTCAATTGGGCCTGCTGCAAAAGTTGAACTCTTTAGCTCTAAGCAACAACGATTTCTTAGGTTGCATAACATGACAATTAGATAATTTAAAATTTGACATAGCTTATTCACCTAAAATTTCCCCTGATAATATGACGGGTTTTATTCCTAGTGAAGTATCTCGACTTCCTCTTGAAAGTTTTTAAAGTTTTTTTCGAAGTCTGAACTTAATCATACCTAGAGCCATTGCTAAATTGATTTTCTTAACCGAGTTAGCTATATATGAATATACGTTCACTAACGTATCTGAAAGTATTTCTAATTTCACTACATTGGTTACTTTTGTTTCCATGGAAAATCAATGTGTTAGCAATATATTTAAATTCATTGCCAATTGAACCAAATTAATTCCCTTAAGAATTTGGATAAATAACTTTATGGGGAGTATCTCTATAGTCTTTCCCAATTTGACTCGGTTGACTTTTTTAGATATTTTTAAAATCAAGTTTGATGGTAAAATTCCTATAGCTCTTACCATGTTGATTCAAGTGACTTTTCAATATATTTCTAAAAACAAACTCACTAATATCCTTAGTGCCCTTGTCAATTTGACTCTATTGACATACCTATCAGTTTCAAGAAACAAGCTCACTAATTAAATCCTTATATTCTTTTTCAATTTGACTCAATTGGTTGAACTAAATCTTTCTAATAACAAGAGCCTCGACAAGATCTCTGAAGTCCTTACCAATTTGACTCGGTTGAACTACCTAGATATTTTTGAAAACAAGCTCACCAGTGGTATCTCTACGACCCTTAACAATTTGATTCAATTGACCTCCCTATATCTTTTTAAAAATAAACTTACCAATAACATTCATATAATCTTTATTAGTTTACCAATGGTATCTCTACGACCCTTAACAATTTGATTCAATTGATCTCCATAAATCTTTCTAATAACAAGAGCCTCGACAAGATCTTTGAAGTCCTAACCAATTTGACTCGGTTGCACTACCTAGATATTTTTGAAAACAAGCTCATCAGTGGTATCTCTACGACCCTTAACAATTTGATTCAATTGACTTCCCTATATCTTTTTAAAAATAAGCTTACCAATAACATTCATATAATCTTTATTAGTTTACAAAATCTTAAAAAAACTTTTATTTTTATAAAACAATTTGGAGGGACCGATTTCTAATGGCATTGACAATTGCATTTCTATGATGATGGTTTTCTCTAGTTACTCTAATAACTTCTCGAGAGAAATGCCACCACTTTGGCCAATTATACCTCGTTGCAACTACTAGATTCAAGGAAAAATAAATTGATAGGGAAACTTCCTCAATATCTCACAGGTTTTCATAAGTTGAGAGCTTTGAATATTGCGTATAATAATCTGCATGGTTGTATTCTTTAACAAATCATAAATCTCAACAAGTTGCAGTTGTTGGATTTATCTAACAATAAATTTAGTGAAAGAATATCAATGCATCTTGAAAAGTTTGTTGGATTTGCAAATGTGTCATATCATGAAAGATCACATTTTAAAATGAAAATTGACATGAAAAAAAACTACATTTTAAAATGGAAATTGATATGAAAAGAAACAAATTCAAAGAGTCTCTCAAGATTCACTGGTATTTTTCCACTGAATTTATTGTTGGATAAATCCAACACCTACAATTTGTTGAAATTTGTGATCTATTAAAGAATACAACCACATAGATTATTATATGCAAGGGTTTCAATTTATGAAAACTTGTGAGGTATTGAAAAAGCTTCTTTGTCAATCCATTTTTCCTCAAATTTTGTAGCTGAAGCTGGATCCATTTGGCCAATGATGGTGGTAATTCTTCCGAGAAGTTATTAAAATAACTAGAAAAAACTATCATAGGAATACAATTGCCAATGTCATTTGGTATTAGTCCCTTCATGTTTTTTGAGAATAAAAGTTTTTGAAGAAGTTGCAAATAGTAAAGGTTACAGGGATGTTCCTAGCGAGTTTGTTTTTAAAAAGATATAGGGAAGTCAACTGAGTCAAATTTTCAAGGGCCATAAGGTATCACTAGTGAGCTTGTTTTCATAAAGATCTAGGTAATTCAATTGAGCTAACTTCATTTTCCTCTAGCGTCTCTTGTTGTCTAATCCATGTTTTGTGTTCAAAACTCTTTAAACCTGTTCTTTGTGCTTTAGCTTCCATTGTGACCTTTCACCTTTTTTGGTGCAATCTCCATCATGTACTGTAGTGCTTTTCCCTTTTGATGATTTCATTTTTATAATAAATCCCTTTTGACCATTTCATTTTTATAGTAAATCCCTTTTGACTGAATGGTGCTATGCATGAAAGTCATGAAGGCCTATGTGGTTGTGTTTATAGGTTGAGCGCTAGTGAGAAGAGTCTCACCTTATGTTAACCTATTGTGGCATAGATGACATTGATGATTCCACATGTTGTCATAAGTTGTTGAAAGCTAGTGTAAGGGGCATAAGTGATTGGCATAGTCTCTTCATGATCTCCTATATTCTCCTATCTGAAAGAAAACAAACCAAAAATTGGATATCCTGTGGTGCCAGAAGGGTTCCCAGAGTGGGCAGATACTATAGATGGATGGGGTTCTATGGTGATTTCTACTCTCGGGGTGATCTAGAGATATGATTTCTTATTAGTAGTTGTCTTTTCTGTTAATTTTTTAAAACATTTTGTTTCATTATCTTTCTAGTATATTTATTCAGATATCTGGGTAGGTTGTGTACGAGATGGCAGGAATTGGGTTTGGGCTTTCAAAATATTCATTTTCTTCACTGATATAGTAGGTATTTTAATACTTCCAAGACATATCCTAGATTAACTTTTCAAGTTATTGGACCTCTCTTAATCTGCAATAATTTTGGGTATTATTACCACTAATTGTTTCCCTTCAATTTTCTTGTTGATGATGGCAGTGACCTCACTTGCCCAAGGGAGTGTTCTTTCAAGGCATGGAAAAGAATGGACTATATTTGCAAGTTATCATTATGATATTAACTTTCTGATTATCCAAGATCACTGCAGATTCCTTGGACAATGCATTTGGTTGAGAAATGGTCAAAAAGATGAAGCCCGTGTCCCCGTTGGCTGCCTGTTCATCCAAGCTGGCAAATGGGTAATAGGATTTGACATTTCACTATTTACAAATATATCAATTTGAGGCTTATTGAGAATCTGGATTATGGGGCTAACATATTGATTTGGTTTGCATTTGCTGCAAAGCAGCTTCAATGGCTTACAGGGGGTGATGGCAGAGGTTGTTGCCAAAGAATGGGGGTGGCTGGATGCATGAGGTTGTTGCCACTAAAAGATCTCTTGCAGCTATTGAAGCGGCAAGGGCAGGCTGGAAAGAGCTTATGGAGGGTTACTTCCGTTGTGAGTGCATTGAGAAGCATTATTAAGTTGTTAAGCTGTTAACACCATTGGAGAATGTATCTTTATGTTTGAAATACTCATACTAGCAATGAACTGAATTCACTAGTCTTTACAAGTGCATTATGTTTATTCAACTAATTCAAGCCAGACTATGGATTTCCATTTTCATGGCTACATGTGAATTGACTGCCAGTTGTATACTTTGGCTTCATCACTGCAAAGTTCTAGGAAATTCTCTGTTTGTAACCATGCGTTCTTGCTAGGGGTGATAAGAATTATGATTCGTAATTGAATATGAAATTCAACCCATTCTCCCTTTTGTAAATTGATTTTTATGAAATTTTGAACAATGATATATATTGCAATATCGATAACTAATTTTATGTCTTTAATTGCAGGTTTTAAAGGTCTTCGCAAGCTTGAGTTGTTTGTCTTGACTTGATTTCATTAGGGCGAAGAAATGGGGAGAATGGACAAAGGGGCCAAGAAATAGACTTCGTAGAGTAGAGGGGCAAAGAAATCACGGGGAATTTTCCCTGGAGCATAGGGGTGAAGAAATAGGAGGGAGTCTCCAAAGACTTTAATGTTGTTCTTATTGACATGACCTAAGTATGGCTAATAAGGGTGAATTTTGTCTAACATACAAAGAATGGGGCTTGAATAAATTCTACTGTCGTCATTCCATAACACGAAAGAGTTCTTTAAATGTGAACAGTTGTGCATAGCCAATAACACACAACTCTCTCACAGGGTTTGAAAGATTTGTAGTTGGAAAGACAAATATGGGTTTTCTTGTTATATTGTTGGTTTTGTGTATGACTGCCTTTATGGCTGTTGCAACACATATCAATTATTCAATGTGGAAGCCATATTTTTGTCATCTACGTCATTTTGTTTTTGAATACATGATGGAAGAAAAACTATCATCAATAAATGCGCACGATAAATGGGACTTCAATGCTTTCTTGTCGTTCATAAAGTCTATAATGTTAGATCCATATAGCTTCCTCTCCAACTGGATGACTCGAAACTTTGAGAATATGAGAACACATGCTCATAATGGTATGGTATCAACTGCAGACATCATATCAAAAAAGTAGTTGTCATACATTTTGATGCAAGAGATTTAAAAGGTACCATTTCCTCGCCTCTTGACAACTTTTCATTATTGCACTCTTTATATCTGACTTTGGCTAACTCAAAGCATTGCGAGTACTTGACCTTGACTTGAATCATCTCCACAGGTCCATTCTAGTTCAATTGGGCCTGCTGCAAAAGCTGAACTCCTCAGCTTTAAGCAACAATGATTTATCGGGTAGCATACCATGACATTTGGATAATTTAAAATTTGACATAGCTTATTCACCTAAAATTTTCCCCTGATAATATAACGGGTTCTATTCTTAGTGAAGTACTTCGATTTCCTTTTTGAAAGTTTTTTAAGTCTTTTTTCGAAGTCTGAACTTAATCATACCTGAATCCATTGTTAAATTGATTTTCTTAATCGAGGTAGTTATATATGAATATACGTTCACTAACAGACCTAAAAGTATTGCCAATTTCACTAAATTGACTGCTTTTGCTTTCATGGAAAATCAATATGCTAGCAATATGTTTAAATTCATTGCCAATTGAACCAAATCAACTTCCTTAGGTCTTTGGAGAAATAACTTTATGGGGAGTATCTCTATAGTCCTTGTCAATTTGACTCGGTTGATTTTTTTAGATATTCTTGAAAACAAGTTTGATGGGAAAATTTCTGTAGCTTTTACCATGCTGATTCAAGTGATTTTTCAATATCTTCCTAAAAACAAACTCACTGATATCCCTGATGCCCTTGCGAATGTGACTCTATTGACATACCTATCGGTTTCAAGAAACAAGCTCACTGGCTAAATCCTTATATTTCTTTCCAATTTGACTCAATTGGTTGAGATAGCTCTTTCTAATAACAAGAGCCTTGGCAAGATCTCTGAAGTCCTTACCAATTTGATTCGGTTGAATTACCTAGATATTTTTGAAAACAAGCTCACCAGTGGTATCTCTACGGCCCTTGGCAATTTGATTCAATTGACCTTCCTATATTTTTTTAAAAATAAGTTTACCAATAACATTCCTGTAACCTTTATTAGTTTACAAAATCTTCAAAAACTTTTATTTTTAAAAAACTACTTGGAGGGACCGATTTCTAATGGCATTGGCAATTGCATTTCTATGATGATGGTTTTCTCTGGTTATTCTAATAACTTTTTGAGAGAAATGCCACCAATTTGGCCTATTGGACCTCACTGCAACTACTAGGTTCAAGGAAAAATGAATTGATAGGGAAACTTCCTCAATACCTCACAGGTTTTCATAAGTTGAGAGCTTTGAATATTGCGTATAATAATTTGCGTGGTTGTATTCTTTAACAAATCATAAATCTCAACAAGTTGCAGTTGTTGGATTTATCTAATAATAAATTCAGTGAAAGAGTATCAATGCATTTTGAAAGGTTCTTTGGATTTGCAAATGTGTCATATCATGAAAAATCACATTTCAAAATGGAAATTGACATGAAAAGAAACAAATCCAAGGAGTCTCTCAAGATGTATTGGTATTCTTCCACTGAATTTATTATTGGATAAATCCAACACCTACAATTTATTGAGATTTGTGATCTGTTGAGGAATACAACCACACAGATTATTATATGCAAGGGTCTCAACTTATGAAAACTTATGAGGTATTGAAGAAGCTTTTCTGTCAATCCCATTTTTCCTCAAATCTTGTAGCTGAAGCTGGGTCCAATTGACTAATGATGGTCGCAGCTCTTTCAAGAAGTTATTAGAATAACTAAAGAAAACTATCACAGGAATACAATTGCCAATGTCATCAAGAACCAGTCCCTCCATGTTTTTTGAGAATAAAAGTTTTTGAAAATGTTGCAAATTAGGAAATGTTACATGGATGCTCCCAGTGAGTTTGTTTTTAAAAAGATATAGGGAGGTCAACTAAGTCAAATTTCCAAGGGCCATAGGGATACCACTAGTGAGCTTGTTTTCATAAAGATCTAGGTAGTTCAATTGAGCCAAATCAACAATGACTTCAGAGATCTTATCAGTGAACTTGTTATTAGAAAGATCTAGCTTAGTTAATTGTGTCAAACTGAAAGGAATATAGAAATGTTACCACTGAGTTTGTTTTCATAAACAAATAGGTATGTCAATCGAGTCAAATTAGCAAGGACATCAAGGATATTAGTGAGTTTGTTTTAGAAATATATAGAGAAGTCAATTGAGTAAAAGTGGTAAGGGCTACGTGAATTTTACTATCAAACTTGTTTTTAGAAAGATCTAAAAAAGTTAACAAAATCAAATTGTTAAGGACTATAGGGATGCTCATAGTAAGGTTATTTCTCCAAAGACCTACGAGAGTTAATTTGGTCCAATTGACAATGAATTTAAATATATTAATAGTATATCAATTTTTCATGAAAACAAAGGCAATCAATTTAGTGAAATTGACAATACTTTAAAGTATGTTAATGAATGTATATCTATATATAGCTAACTGAGTCAAGAATGTCAAATTAACAATGCTTTACGTATGATTAAGTTTAAACTTAGAGAAAGACGTTCAAGAGGAAGCTGAAATATTTCACTAGAAATAGAACTTGTCATATCATTGTGAGTAATTTTTAGGTGAGTAAGTTGTGTTAATGATGCAGGAGCATTCAGCCCAAGGGAAATCATTGTAAATAATAGACATAGGGGGTCATGCATTTTGGAATTAGATTCCTAAGTTCCAAGTCAGTTTAATATTTAGGCTTTTAAGTGTGATTTAATTAGACATTCTCAAAATAAATAATTGAGAACATAGGAATTAGAGAGAGCTTTTAGGCATAAAAGGAATGGATGTGGATCATTAAGTGATAAGGAGGCTTTTCTATTTTAAAACAGGGAAAAGATGGAATAAAGCTTCAAGATGCTTTTTGTCAGATGTATGCATTGCATGTAGAGCTTTAAAGCTTTTATGTTTTAAATCATTATGTAAAACATGTTGTATTGGATAAGGACCGAGAAGGCCTATCCTTGAATATAAATAAAGAGGCAGCTAAGCTCTCAGGAGGGAGGAGCGGTGCCAAAAGCATTAGTATTGAACTTTCCTCTCGGCGTTCTAAAAATTCAATGGTTTTCTGTTTATATGGTGGATAGCTATTCATGCCAGATTTCTTCCATTGATAAAACATAATATATCGGTGACGGATTTATTTTTTTTCATTGACATAACATAATATAGCTACACGGTCCTTCGCATCGCTTTCATCTCACCACTGTGCCATGGCTGCCTGCTCGTGATTTTCGAGGTGGAAGTGTCAGGATGGACTTTTCTGTCAAGGAAGATAGTCCTCGCCGCCATGATCATAACCTGCTTTGAGTGCTCTTTGCCCCACGCTCTTCAACTATCTCCCCGGCCCCACTTCTGTACTTTCGCTGAAACCCAAATCGTATTTGGGCGAGCATTACTTGGCTTTCATGCAAACACAGGACCGTGAGAAAAGGATTGCAGCGTGGCAGATTTGAGAAATTCTTGCCAATCATGGTTCGACACTGCGTTTAACAGATGTTGAGTATGACGGGGATGTTGACAAAGTACAGTTCCAACTTCACCAAGAGGGATTGCCATGATGACGAAGCAGAGAAAGGAATTGAGGAATTGATAACAACGCTTCAGAAAAATATAAAGGTCCTGTGTATAGAAAACTGAAATATGGGACTTTACTAGTCCATGTGTGCCACCATTATATAGCCATTTCCAGGTTCAATTACAGCACATAGTTTAATAAACAGATTCAGCGTTGGACAAGAAAAAGGAGCAATTACGCTTCTTCGGTTTGTATGTTGTTATTTTCTTCCAAATTGAGTGGCAGTGTCAGGGTCATGCAGTTGGTCTATGTATCAAAGGCGAATGCATCGTAATGAGTTAAGGTCGTTGAAAGGTTTCAGCGTAATGTGTTGATATTAATTGACGTTACCCCAGGTGCGTGATGCAACAATTTCGAATCTGGTTGTTGGGTTCTTTATTAGTAGTATTGGATTACAAAGGGAAGACTTTACTTTTGTAATGGATAGTGCCATGCCCACGAAGGAAGCAAAGAGAAGATGCTTTTAAAGATGAGTATTGCGAGGGGTCAGTTTTATGAAAATCGAGTTACAGTGATGAGAAGTTGAGGAGCAGAATCATGGAAAGGGTAAACCTAACAGAGTGTTTGAAGATCCTGGTTATTGCAGGCCCTCCCTACATCAGGTGGTATCAGAGCTAGAATGCTTTGTTGAAGATGTTTGTTTTTTTTTAGAACTGAAGTGTGATGAATGATTGAAAGGAAGATCAGATTTTAATTCTGATATGCAGCGTACAAAATTGCAAGTGAACAAGATTGCAGAAGTGGAAAGAAGACAAGATCATGCAGGATATTAGAGGTGAGATGATTTTTTTTTGAAATTTATGATTGAAGTTTATGGTTGCAGAGAAGATGGTGGCAGTGAACCTGGCATTCAGCTGAAGGCTGAATAAGGAGGACAATTGCAGTGTCCTGAAGAGAAAAGTGAGTTGAAGAGATAGCCTAGAGAGCGCAGAGGAGTGCTCAAAAGGTTCCAGAGGCAGTGAACCAGTACTTACCAAAAGGTTGAGTGATGAGAACTTGGTGAGGTAAGTGGCAACAAGGGAGATTGTTGTTGCAGAGGCTAGTACAACTCATGGTGAGTGAGAAACTCATGAGGAAGCAGTCTGCTAGAGGGAGAGGGACTTTCAGAGGAAAAGGAAGTCAAGGTGGTAGAGGAAGATCTACAACACCTAAAGAAGGAGCTAGCAGTAGGTCATCCCAGCATGCGCCCTCAAGAGGTGATGCAAGAGACATAGGGAGTTTATCTAGAGGAAGAGGTTCAGAGAAATGCCACAGAGATGAGATGATTGCAGAAGTTCGAGAAAAAGAGATCGCAGTAATAAAGGTACAATTGCAGGTACTAGAAGAATGGCTGCAAGAGTAGGAAAATCAGAAAGGAAAATGGATCTTTCCACTGAAGGGAAAAAGAGTGATTTGGCGACAATTGCAGAGGAGGTTGAGGCAAATTGTGATTGCCTTGTTGAAAAAGAGACTTAGAGTTCTTGTGCCAGAGATGAAATTTGAAGATTCCACATGCAAATCTGATCAAAGGGAAGTGCTGAAGGAAGCAGTCAAGACTAAAAAGTCTTGCAGTTTTAAAACTGATGAGTTGTGTGTGTTTGCAGGTGCAGAAGAGGTTTCCATTGATGAAACAGAGGAGAATATCATTGGTGATTTCTTGAGTTATTGGGCAAATCCAGATCAGTTGGATAATGTAAAACCGTGTATTTTTGTAGCTGACAATTGTGATGTGATTAGAGGTTTTACTGAGGAGGATGTGCAATCTTGTGAAACTGTTACAACACAAGAGGAAGTTCTTGTGGATGTTGAAGAAGAAAATCAGTTTGAAGCGCAGATAAGGGAAGTAGTAGCTGATACTGTTGAACATTTTGTGCAAACTGAAAGTTTATGTATGAATGCAGGGATGATACATGATGATGATCAATTTGTTATAAATGCTGATAATGACAAATTGTTTTTATTAAGTGATGGACAGATAACTGAGTTTATTGTAGGAGTTGAGAATCAGAATTATGTTCTGATAATAGATGATGAGATGGTAACAACAGGAAGCTTGGCTTGTGAAAGTATTGAAGATTGCATAGAAAGTTTCTTAAAAGAGATGACAGGTTTATGGCATGAGTTAAGTGTTCTAGAGAAGAGACTAGAAGTACAGAAGATAAATATTCAGATTATAAAGACAGAGATGAATGAAAATAAGGAGGTTCATTTTTATGAACCAGAATACAGATGCATTCTCGGAGAAGATGATGCTGAGGATAGACTCAGTGATAATCTCAAGAATGATTGGGATCAGTATACTGAAATGCTGGCAGAGGGAAGTAAGGCACTGATGCCTTATGTTTTTTATTTTAACAATTGTTTTGTGAGTACAGGTCTTAATGAAGGTGCTGGAGAAAATCTGTTAGACAAAGAAATTGAACTGATGAGGCGGATGATGATGAAAGTATCCTGGAAGAGGCCAGCAACCATAAAACAAAAGGGAAGCAACAAAAGAAAGACATCAAAATATTGCGAGAGCACAACCAGTAGAGCGATGCAACATAAAGTGTGGAAACCTGGAGGAAGGCAGCAAGCAACAATAGATGATGACTTGCAGAACAAATTGTGGGATCCAGAAAAACCAAGACCAGAAGACACATGATCAGGAGATCATGAATATTTTCTACTTTGGGAGTCTGATGCAGGAGCATTCAGCCCAAGGGAAATCATTGTAAATAGTAGACATAGGGGGTCATGCATTTTGGAATTAGTTTCCTAAGTTCCAAGTCAGTTTAAAATTTAGGCTTTTAAGTGTGATTTAATTAGACATTCTCAAAATAAATAAATGAGAACATAGGAACTAGAGAGAGCTTTTAGGCATAAAAGGAATGAATGTGGATCGTTAAGTGATAAGGAGGCTTTTCTATGTTAAAACAGGGAAAAGATGGAATAAAGCCTCAAGATGCTTTTTGTCAGATGTATGCATTGCATGTAGAGCTTTAAAGCTTTTATGTTTTAAATCATTATGTAAAGCATGTTGTTGTATTGGATAAGGACCGAGAAGGCCTATCCTTGAATATAAATAAAGAGGCAGCTAAGCTCTCAGGAGGGAGGAGCGGTGCCAAAAGCATTAGTATTGAACTTTCCTCTCGGCGTTCTAAAAATTCAATGGTTTTCTGTTAATATGGTGGATAGCTATTCAGGCCAGATTTCTTCCATTGATAAAATGTAATATATCGGTGACGGATTTTTTTTTTTTCATTGACATAACATAATATAGCTACACGGTCCTTCGCATCGCTTTCAACTCACCACTGTGCCATGGCTGCCTGCTCATGATTTTCGAG
Organism: Pinus taeda; assembly: GCA_000404065.3. Lineage (NCBI taxonomy): Eukaryota > Viridiplantae > Streptophyta > Pinopsida > Pinales > Pinaceae > Pinus > Pinus taeda. The sequence goes on along the minus strand of APFE031624409.1, from coordinate 108,148 downwards.
GTGGAAGTGTCAGGATGGACTTTTTCTATCAAGGAAGATAGTCCTCGCCGCCATGATCATAACCTGCTTTGAGTGCTCTTTGCCCCACGCTCTTCAACTATCTCCACGACCCCACTTCTGTACTTTCGCTGAAACCCAAATCGTATTTGGGCGAGCATTACTTGGCTTTCATGCAAACACAGGACCATGAGAAAAGGATTGTAGCATGCCAGATCTGAGAAATTCTTGCTATTTTCTTCCAAATTGAGTGGTAGTGACAGGGTCATGCTGTTGGTCTATGTATCAAAGGCGAATGCATCCTAATGAGTTAAGGTCGTTGAAAGGTTTCAACGTAATGTGTTTATATTAATTGACGCTACCCCAAGTGCGTGATGCAACAATTTCGAATCTGGTTGTTGGGTTCTTTATTAGTAGTATTGGATTACAAAGGGAAGACTTTACTTTTGTAATGGATAGTGCCATGCCCACGAAGGAAGCAAAGAGAAGATGCTTTTAAAGATGAGTATTGCGAGGGGTTAGTTTTATGAAAATCGAGTTACAGTGATGAGAAGTTGAGGAGCAGAATCATGGAAAGGGTAAACCTAATAGAGTGTTTGAAGATCCTGGTTATTGCAGGCCCTCCCTGCATCAGTTAAATTACCCAATTGTTGTGGTATACTGCCCGAGAAATCGTTGTTGGTTAGAGCTAAGGAGTTAAGCTTCTGCAACAGGCTCAATCGATCTGGAATTGATCCGTGGAGATGATTCAAGTCAAAGTTGAGTACTTGCAACACTTTGAGTTGACCAAACTCGGGTAGTATGCTTCCTGTGAGATGACTATAAAAAATATGTAAAGAGTGCAATAATGAGAGGTTGCCAAAAGACAGGGAAATGGTATCATCCAAATCTCCTGCATCAAGATTTATGGCGGCTACGTTTTTGGTATGACGTTTGCAACTGATACCATACCATGATGAGCATATGTTCTCATGTTCTCAGAATTTTGAGCTGTTCAGCTGGAGAGGAAGCCATATGGATTTGACATGATAGACTTTTTGAATGATAAGAGAACATCAAGATCCTTTTTATCGTGCGTGTCCATTGATGACAGTGCTTCATCCACCATGCCTTCAGAAAAAAAATGACGTGGATGATGATAATAGGACTTGCACGTTGAGCGATTAATAGACGTTGCAACAACCATAGAGGCGACCATGCACATAATAAACAATATAACAAGAAGAGCCATATTTGTCTCTCTGACTACAAATCTGTCAAATTCTGTGAGTTGTGTTCTTGGCTATGCCAAACTGTTCATATCTCTCGTGTAATGCAATGACAATGTTAGAGTTTATTCAAACCACACTTTGTTTTTGGGACAAAATTCACACTTATCAGCCATAACCAGGTCAAGTCAATAAAATCCAATGTTTCGCCGAGTTTGCGGGAGCAGGGATATGTACAAGGGGGACATATATAAGCAACCCCAAAATTTCCCGAGTGTAAGAGTCATAAAAATTGTAAAATTATAAAAAATTCAATATATAAAATTAAAAAATATGATCATCACTTCGTATTAGACTATTGTAAATTAAAATTATCATTTGTCATTTCTACAATCATCAATGTAAAGTTGTAAATCTAAAAGTAAATTACGAAATTGAATCCATCATTTGACACTATACAATGTTCCATCTAAATTCATATTCATCATTTGGCGATGGGATTAATATTATGCAAGATACATCTAAATTAAATTAATCATTGGACAATTGAAATTACACAATGCACATTGAAAAGTAATTTCGTTATATGACTGACATTATTTTGAAGTCTAAAGTAGCCATAGACTATTAAACTAAAAGTAAACATAGAAAACAATGAAGTACTAGTAAAATTTCTTAGAAAGTACTAAATAATAAATCACAGCTCAAAGTCACAAAATGAAAATCACAACTCCAAATGTCTCAGGCCCCGGTCAATGGTAAATCTGAATGACAACAAAATGTAGATGAAAAATGTTGAGAATGACAAGGGAAATCTTGAGTGGCAAGGTAAAATGTTGAATGACAAAGGAAAATGTCAGGGGACAAGGTAAAACCAGAGGGTTAACGAGAAATGAATGACAAGGGAAATCTTGAGTGGCAAGGTAAAATGTTGAATGACAAAGGAAAATGTCAGGGGACAAGGTAAAACCAGAGGGTTAGCGAGAAATGAATGACAAGGGAAATCTTGAGTGGCAAGGTAAAATGTTGAATGACAAAGGAAAATGTCAGGGGACAAGGTAAAACCAGAGGGTTAACGAGAAATGAATGAGAGATGTGAACGATAATGTTTTAAAGTTTTAATTTATCTTTTTTTTTATGTTAAATTTGTAATTTTTTAAATTTCTTTATGTTTTTAATTGTTATTAGCAAAAAATTTGGAAAGACATTTTTTTTAAATTGTTATTAGCATTTTTTTTTCCCACTGGAAAAATCGTAATTTTTCATTATAGAGAGAAAAATTACATGTTGTAGATGCTTTAGCATATGCTGTAAGTTCGTCTCCGACATGTGGAGAGGTAAACTGTCATATCTGGTTCAATACATATAAAAAATGAATCATCTCGCATGATGTTCCTTATATATAACTATCTGTAGCATGAAGGAATATAAAAAACATATTGCCACGCAGGGCATCGTGTATGATTCTGTTCAATAGCTATGTACAATAATGTCAAAAAGATATAAATATATCTCAGGGGCTGTCAGCCCTGTGGTAGTGTGTATCAGAATATGGCCTGTAGTAGTACTGGTAGTAATCTGCGCCACGTTGCTCCTGTATCAACCATTCACCTCGGGGAAGTGACGTGGCCTCCTTGGAAAGTTGATCAGCGCTGCAGTTGTGTTCCCTGTAGATGTGTTGACAAGAGATGTCAATAAATTGTGCCTTCAGTATATTAATATCTTCCAATATATTCAAGAGGGTGTGTGTGTGGCATTCTGTTGTATTATTGAACCAATCAATAATAATCTTTGAGTCGCCAAAAATATGAATATGCAAACAATTGTGCCCCAATGCAAAATGTAGGAGATGACGGAGCGAAATGATCTCAGCAAAATTGTTAGTGCCAGGTCCCAGACCCATCTTGACTTTGTAAAAATGCTGTTCATTTTTGTAGAGGAGGAAACCTCCCCCACATCCTTGTTGCTGGGCTGAGCCATCAAAGAAAGCCCAAGGAGTGCTGCGGTTTATGGGAGGAGGGTCTCTCAGACTTATATTCCTAGGCTGCGGAGGGTCAGGCAGCGAATGATATGTAGTTGTGATGAGGGAGATAATGTGCGGCCAGTTGGGCGGCTTATCGTCAAAGATCATCCGGTTGCGGGCAAGCCAAATGTACCAGCATGTAATGATGGGTAGGCTTTGGAGCTTTGAGGGCTTGTGATTGTAATACCAGGATTCCCATGCATGATTTATATCGATGCCCTCCCATTTACCTGTGAAAAGTATCGATGCTGTTATGGTTTGCCAGATTGCTGTTATGGCCGGACAGAGTAGGAAAAGATGTGTACATGATTCAGATGATTGATTACAAAATGTGCACTAGGTCGGCCCGTATACAGCCCGGCGCATTAGATAGTCCCCCATTGGGACAATGCCTTTGAGAATGCACCAGAAAAAGAGCTTATGCCTGGGTGGAGCTGAGAGTTTCCAAACAGTGTGCCACCAGAATGTGATAGCGTCCGGGATTTTGTGTGATATCAAAGCAAGATATCCCATCTTAGGGGTGTATGTACCATTTCCCGAGAGATGCCACATTAGTTCATCCGGACCCTGTTTAATCCTGATATGTGCTTCGGATAATGCAGTGATAAAATCACTCCATGCCGGATGCCAAGCAGGTGGCAGATTTATTTGGTGGGCAGATTTCCAGTGCTGATCGAATATAGTGGAGTTTTGTGGATCAGCAATGTCTGCCAGAACTTTTATCTCTTGTGAACGTAGATGCTGAATAAGATCATCAGGTAAAATATGACGACCTTCGCAGCCCGGCCACGGATCCATGCCAATGCGAACAAGTGATCCATCGTTGACCCTCCAAACCAGGTTGTCCCTGATGAGAGGCAAAGAGTTTAAGAGAGCCTTCCAAACAGAGGATATCCCTGATTTTGGCCAGGTGGGTAGGCGAACCCAATCCAGGATATTGCGCGGCCAAATGTATTTGTGGTAAGAGATGTTGGTCCATAGGTTGTTGCCAGTAAGAAGAGTCCATCCCATCTTGGCAGCAAGTGCTTGTGCAAATGAGGGGAGTTCTTTTAGCCCCCATCCTCCCCATTTTTTGGGGATGGCAATCTTCTTCCAACTGACCCAAGCAAAAATGCGTTTTTCCTGGTTTCCGTTCCAAAGGTACCTGTTACAGGTTTGTTGAAGTCGAGCCAGTATACTTCTTGGAATCCATGTTAATGCCATCCAGTACACAGGGGTAGCCTCCAACACAGCTTTTACCAAGACAAGCCTGCCTGCTCTGGAGAGATATCGGTGGCTCCAAGTATTGAGACGTTTCTCCAATTTAGCCACTAGCCAAATCCAGTCTGTAATCCTTGAGCAGACGGGCTTTATCCTAAACCCCAAGTATTTTAGGCCCTGATCAAGTGGATGGGTGGAGTATGGAAAACATTGCTGAGCGATGAGGGGTTCATGAATGGAGGTTCTATATAGGATGATGGATGATTTGGAGTGATTAGCAAGCATACCGGTGGCGGATGAAAAAAGATTGATGATGTTGGAGAAAGCGCTGGAATCTCTGATGCTGCCATCCAGAAAGATCATAACATCGTCAACAAAGAGGAGATGGGTGAGGGTGCATTCATCGGTGATCTGGAGGCCATTGAAGTCACCATTTCTTTTAGTAGAGTCGATAAGCCGACTCAAGGCATCCATAATAATCAGGAAAAGAAGGGGAGATAATGGGCACCCTTGTCGCAGTCCGCGTTCTGAATGAAAGCACTGAGAGGCCGATCCATTAATCAGGAGATTGAAGGTCGGGGTGGTAATGCAGGCCATAATCCATGAAATCAAATTTTGAGGGAAGCCAAGGTGAATAAGAATCATTTTGAGATAGAGCCAACTAACTCGATCAAAAGCTTTGGCTAAGTCAATCTTGAGGATGATAGCCTTCATGTGTTTGGTCCAGATTGAGTGAAGAGCCTCCTGAGCAGCACCGACAGCTTCATGGATCTGGCGATGTTCTAGGAAGGCAAATTGATGAGGAGAGATATGACGAGAAAGAATAGGGCGGATACGATTAGCAATGATTTTTGAAATGATCTTGTATAGCACATTACAGAGGGAGATGGGACGGTAGTCATCAAAGGAGGACGGAGAATCTGATTTGGGGATCAAGGCGATGAAGGTGGAGTTGATGGCATTGTACAGGGAACCCGTCTCGCGGCATTCCTCAATCACCCTCAGTAGATCATTGCTTATAAACTCGTAGAATGCAATGTAGAATTCAATCGTCCACCCATCCGGCCCCGGACTTCGGTCTTTCTTGAACCATTTGATAGTACTTTCAAGCTCTTTAGGGGTGACCGGGTCAAAAAGATGCTCTGCCTCATCCTCATTAACAAATTTGTGGAAATGACCCGCTATATTAATGATCTCAGCAATAGAAGCCGCCTGAGGCTGTTTGTAAAGATTCCTGAAGTGGGAGGATCCCATACGTGCGAGCTTTGGGAAAGTGTCAGCTACTTCCCCATCAGGTGTGGGGAGACTCCAAATGGTATATTTTACCTTCCTGCCTTTTGCATAGCTGTGGAAAAACCTGGTGTTTTCATCCTCGGCTTTTAGCCAAGTGGCTCTGCTCCGAAGCCTGATGGTTTCCTCCTGTTCCTTAAGGATTTTTTGTTTTTGAAATTCAAGCTCAACCAGGTGTGCTTTGTCTTCAGCCGTAATAAAGCCCAAACCTCTTTCATCAGTGAGTGAGAGGATATTAGCCTCAATATGCGCAAGGGCAATATTATCCTGTTTATTTTTCTCTCTGGCCCATTCGATTGATCTATGCTTTAGCTGAGATAAGTTCATGCAGAATCCTTTTGCCAGTGTGTCTGCCCGATCTATGGGATTCTGTGTCCAGTAGTCCTTGACCAGCTTGATGTAGGAGGGATCCTGTAACCATCCATGGTTGAATTTGAAGGGGGCTTTTGGCTTCTTGTTTGGTCCTGAAAGCTCCAGATAGATAGGATAGTGGTCCGAAATATTACCAAATCCCACCCATTGCTTATATAAATGGATCTGTCGAAACATTGAGCCCTTCATGATGAATCTATCTAATCTACGAGCCAGTGCCGCCTCCCCGATGCGTCTGTTCCTCCAGGTGGGGAGAATTTTGATCATGGGGACATTTATTAGGTCATGTCGCTCCAGAAGATCGGTCATGTACCCGGTGATTGGGTCGATCTGTGCAGATGAGCCCCAGGATTCACTATATCCCAGAGAAAAATTAAGGTCTCCTCCAATAATAGTGTTCTCAGCCGAAAGAATATGCAGGCTCAGGAGACGATTCCAAAATGATTCCCTCTGATGGCAAGGTCCATATATGTTAATAACCCGGAGGTTAGTACCCAGGTCAGCTGAAAATAGGTCAAGTCCCAGGAAGCCCAGACCCCCCAAGTCCCAAGAGCCTTGATAGAGGTTGGGTTGTATCCAATAGCAAGGCCCCCCGAACGTCCCGATGAGTCCAAAGCCGAGAAGAGCCAGCCCGGGGCAATGGAGGATAGGGCTGTCGTAACAGAGTCCGCGGGGCCTAGGGTTTCCTGGAGTAGGATGATGTCAATAGGTAGGGAAATAATCAACCTCTTGAGGGCTATTTTCTTGGAGGCACTAGCTAAGCCTCTGCAATTGAAGGACAAGCACTTCATGGGGGGAGATTGCCAGGGGTATGCATAGCTCTAAGAACCTCGTCGATAGTGGATTGTCGCCCAGAGGCGGCCTCTGCACCCGCTTTCTGGATGGCCTTTGTAAGATGTGATTTACGCCCCTGCGCAGATAATTGAACCAGGCTGGGGGAGGTGGTGCCAAGCCCAACGATCTTAATATGGGAGCCATAGGGATGGGGGCGAGGGCGAAGATTGTATTTGTGGGAAGTGCCCCCAGATGAAGATGGAGATGTGTGAGGCGATGCAATCATGCGAGGGGATGGAATGGAGGGGGCAATCACCGGGGAAGAGGGCATGGTGCAATGTGCCACTGATAGTGAAGGAGAGAGATTAAAAAAACTAGATGTGCAATTTGACAGAGCAGGGAAAAGAGATATACCCGGAGCAGACGTAGATGTGGAGGCCGCTCGAGCTCTGGTGATCGGAGGTTGAGAAGCACCTTGCGTCGATCCAGGAGGAAGAGCGGGAGAGCCGGAGGGGGCGCTAGAAGCCGGGGTGCAATGAGCAGCTGGTGATATAGGCCGCGAAGGAGTAGTGGATGTCGCCGGGCCCTCTTGTTTTTTGTTAAGAGGGCACTCCTTAAACAGGTGTCCCACCCTGTGGCAACGACGGCACTTGAAGGGCACTCCTTCGTAATCGAGAATTTGAACCCGGGCGTATCTGCCCCAGTGTAGAGTGATCTTTTCCTCTAAACCATCACGAGTATCCAGGTGTACCAATATTCGGGCCAGAGTTCTGCTCCTGGACTCAACATAGGATCTATCGTGGTCCAGGTATGTACCCAGAGCGTTTCTGATGCACATGAAAACCTCTTCATTCCAATACTGGAGAGGTAAGCCAGGGAGCCGAACCCAGAGTGGCCCAACCCCAATTTGCTCATGATTAGGATCAAAAAGGGGGCTCCATCTTTTTAGCAATACCGGCGCCATCTCTATGTGCCAATATCTGGCCAGGACCAAATCAGCATAATTCTCTTTGGCAAAATGGAGTGCGAACCATCCGCGGGGAAGAACCTGTACTTCTGGGAGTTCCTTGAGAACACCCCCCAAATCTCCTTTACCCAGAGGGTAAGCCTGGTCGCAGAGTAAGCACGCCCCCGAACATGCCCGACCAATATAGTATTCGCCATTTTTGCTGCTTCCCCAATGGCAGATGTCTCGCCGAAACGAATAGAGATATCCCTGGAAGTAGCCTTGACACACCTGTTCTTTTTCTTGCCCGAGCGTGGCGCCGATGGGTGATCTGCAAGGGGGTCCGAGGAGGGTTCCAGGGGGGACGACCTCGCGGATGATACCCTAACCGCAGGGGTCTCAAAAACACCAGAGCGGGAAGGACGAAGTGAAGAGGGACCAGCCCCTGACGAGATGGGAGGACCAGACGATGCCGCCGTGAGGAAGGAGGAGGACGGAGGGTGTGGGTCGAAAGATGGCGACGGGGGGATGACGGAGGAGAGGAAATGAAGGGTGCCCGGCGACAGCGGGGGGAGATCGAGACCCGGGGAGTCCGATAGGAGGGAGCCTTCGGGAGGGATGAGAGGGGGAGGGAGGCGGGATAGTGACAACCGGGGAGGGATGTGGGGGGAGACCCGACGATGAACCAGAAACCGGCGGAAGAAAGGACGGACGGTCGAATATGACCTGCGAATGGAGGGGGTCTTCAGAATAATCGACTTCCTCGTCCGTTTCCATGACTTCGCCGACAGTAACGGACACCATGTTGATAGAGACAGGTGGACCTGGAATGTCGGGACAAGTGCAACAGGAAGTAGATTCGCGGTGACCACAGGAGCGCAGAGGTCTCAGGTCTGGAGGGTTAGGGTTTCTGGTACCCTAATCGAACCCTTCGCCAGCATTTTTATGTTAAATTTGTAATTTTAAAAATTTCTTTATGTTTTTAATTGTTATTAGCAAAAAATTTGGAAGGACATTTTTTTAAAATTGTTATTAGCAAAAAATATTGAGAGGACACACCCAAAAAAAAGAAACGTGGAGAAACATTTCCCTAGGTGTTCCCCGTCCCGGGAGCTGGGGGAGCCAGGGAGCACGTCCCTCACCCTAGGGGCGTGTCTCCATGGAAAATTGAAGTCTATGCATATTGTAGAATTGAGGCTTTTGTGATCCATCGTATCTATAAGAAGATTTCGGCGTAAATCACATTAGGTAAGACATTTGCCGACGCATTTCGAACCAACCAGTGTGGTTCATCGTCAGGACAAGTTGAAGTAATAATAATAATATTAATAATAATAATAATAACAATAATAATATTAAAATATTAATAATAACAATAATAATATTATAATATTAATAGTATTAAATTAATTTTGACCTAGGTCATTTAGTCAAAATTAGCCGTTAAATTAGCTGTTGGAATCTCTGGTCTGACTATTTAACATGTTGAGCTGGATCTGTTTCTTCAACTTGTCCTGATGATGAACCACACTGGTTGGTTCGAAACGCGTCGGCAAATGTCTTACCTAATGTGATTTACGCCGAAATCTTCTTATAAATCTATGCATATTCTCCCCTATTTCTTTAACTCTCTGCTCCGATGAAAATTCCCTTTTTCTTTGTCTCTCTGCTCTGCTAAAGTCAATTTTAAATATCTCCACACAGATGTTTTTTGATAACAGTGTACATAACATAGCAGCCGATAAAGCTGCAGGGTTGCATACTGTTTTGGTAAGCCTCCATTACATTATTCATATCTAATTCACATCTGAAAAACATAAAACCAGTTTTGTTGGAATTGCAACATAATTTTATAACCAGCACTCGATAACTGCTTTTTGTTTGGATTGCAGGTTGGCAGATATGTCTGAACAGGAGCAGATTTTGCTCTGGAAAGCATTCACAACATAAAGGAAGCCCTACCTGAGATATGGGAAAATGAAGAAAAATCTGAAATTGTATGTCCATGCTCTAGAATTACAGTATAAACTGTAGTTGTTGCATGAAATATATGACTACACATCACTCGATAACTGCTTTTTGTTTGGATTGCAGGTTGGCAGATATGTCTGAACAGGAGCAGATTTTCCTCTGGAAAGCATTCACAACATAAAGGAAGCCCTACCTGAGATATGGGAAAATGAAGAAAAATCTGAAATTGTATGTCCATGCTCTAGAATTACAGTATAAACTGTAGTTGTTGCATGAAATATATGACTACACATCAGGATAAAATATTTGCACTGTTGTCTTTATATTCGACAAGACAATGAAACTCTGCTAACCCTGTTGTCTTCTAGGGTCCAGAGGGTTTCAAATTTCAATAGCCTCTAACAAATTCTGTTACATGGTAAACATTACTATAATTTCTATTAATAATAATTATCAATCTGTTTCTAAGGACTTCCAGATGCCGGTTTTGTTACGACTTTCTGAGGGGTGGGGTGTGTGTGCATGTTTGTGACGTAAGGGTTCGAATATCTGGATAACTGCTGTCAATCTAGAACTCTTCCAAAAGAGGGTAAAATGGACTGAAACATTAAATCTCAAGCCTCGCATAATCTTTTGCTTCGAGTTTACACGGTACTTTCAACCATAAGAGTAAAAATATCCCAACCAATATAATATGCACAAACATCTTACATTAACATACAATTGATATAGATTTGGGGTTTTGCTGTTTGTTTTCGATGGGATCAAGACAAAATCTCACAGTGAAGGACATTGACAATATAAAAAATGTATCTTGTAAATAATGAAATGATAATTCTTGCGGAGATTTCTCTTAGATTTCACTTTGCCATCAATGTTTGTTGTGATTAATGCAATTTCTTGGTGAGACAAACACACAGACTGCAATAAGGGATACTGTCAAATAAAATGTATCTTGTAAGTAGCGATAGCCATGAGGCCAGGCAATACGAAACTTCTCTTTCATATTTTTTATACTTACAGTGCAAGTTTTAAGTGTAGAACACTGTTTCAATACGAAACTTCTCTTTCATATTTTTTATACTTACAGTGCAAGTTTTAAGTGTAGAACACTGTTTAAAGTGAAAGGTGTCTTCATTTTGAAGGATCTAAATTTTTTAATGATAAATGTGCGATGATTGTAAGAAGTCCATTGAAACAAAATAATGACACGGTTGCTTCTTTGGGCTGGGACTGTGTTTGAAGGGATTTATATTTTACTCCAATGAGCACAACCTAGTGGATTCCCTGCATTTGGAGAGTTCGCTGGACTGTAAGGGATTTATATTTTACTCCAATGAGCACAACCTAGTGGATTCCCTGCATTTGGAGAGCACAACCTAGTGGATTCCCTGCATTTGGAGAGCACAACCTAGTGGATTCCCTGCATTTGTAGACCGAGTATACTTGTAAACAAAAGCCATTTTAACATGATACATGGAACACAATTACCTATGTCATGATTTATAAATACCAAATTCAATATCAATGAGATGAAGACAAGTTGGTTTGTATAAGTATAGTGTCCAACAGGTTTTAGGTAGATCAGTTGGCTTGTGTGGGGTTTAGTCCTCATTAGGACACAGGTTGAAATCTCACGCGGAGGGGTTGAGGGTGTTAGCCAATTATTGGGCTTACATTGTTCCATGGTATGGCCAGTCTTGATTGAGTTTCGCACAATTTTTTTGGTGATAGCATCCTACTTATATGGGCAAATCACAACCTAGTATTGTAAAAAATAAAAAATAAAATTCCATAGCCATTCAAAAATAGTTACATTCATTCTTATTACTCAATAAATGGATACTCTGCATCTCTAGCTCTTTATTCATTAAGGTTCACTAACTTGACAAATGACAATATTCTTGTTTATTTATTGCATTAATTAATTGCGTATTGTCTTTGAACTCTTCATTTTCCCCTAGCGTCTCTTGTTGTATAATCCAAGTTTTGTGTTCAAAACTCTTCATCCCTGTTCTTTGTGCTTTAGCTTCTATTGTGACCTTTCAACTTTCTTTGATGCAATCTCCATCATGCATTGTGGTGCTTTTCCCTCTTTACCTTTTCATTTTTATAATAAATCCCTTTTGACCCAATGATACTATGTATGAAAGTCATGAAGGCCTATGTGATTGTGTTTATGCATGAAAGTCATGAAGGCCTATGTGATTGTGTTTATAAGCTGAGCACTATTGTGAAGAGTCTCACCTTATGTCAAGCTATTGTGGCATAATGACATTGATGATTCCACATGTATGCATAAGTTGTTGAAAGCTGGTATAAGGGGCATAAGTGATTGGTATATTCACCTGTTTGAAAGAAAACAAACCAAAAATTGGATATCTTGTGGTGTCATAAGGGTTTCGAGAGTGGGTGGATACTATGGATGGATGAGATTCTATGATAATATCTACTCTCAGGGTGATCTAGATGCATGATTTCTTATTTGTTCTCATAGTAGTTGTCTTTTCTGTTAATTTTTTGAAACATTATTATTGGTCCTCTTTCTAGTAGATTTATTTTTGTGGCAAAGATGGCAATTTTTGGGTTTGAGCTTTCAAAAGATTCATTTACTTCACTTATGCAATAGGTATTTTAATTCTTCCAGGACATATCCCAAATTAACTTTTCAAGTTATTGGACCTCTCTTAATCTGCAATAATTGTGGGCATTATTACAACTAATTGTCTTTTTTTTTTTAAATTTTCTTGCTAATGATGGCATCGATCTTGCTTGTTCCTTCCTGGAGTGTTCCTTTTATTGAAAAATGTAGTGAGCAAGGTGTTGGTGGAATTATGTGTTCTAATTCCAACATTTAATTATCGAATTTGAGATCGTAAGACCTAGAGATCCAAGCAAATGAAATGCAGGATTAGAGCTTATTCTAGGTTATGTTAACAACTAACATTAGAAAGAACTAATCAATAAGCATTATCACTTGTCACTGGATTGCGGGATTTTAATGCTTATTGAGTTCTAAACTACAATATTTCATTACCAATAGACAATGATCATGTCGTTTTATTTATGTAGCTTATTAGGTCTTGAGAGTTCAGTGGTTATAATCCTCTAGTGATGAAAACCCATTAAACATGTTGCAGAAAAGTAAATGCCGACATCTATAAGCAAAAGCGTTCAAGACAAGTAAAAAAGACAAGGCAATAAGCTACAAGAAATGCATTAAGAAAATATAAAAATAAATGCTAAGCAGGCTTAGAGCCATAATAGATTCTTTTTCGCTGCATGAATATTTTACCAAGTAGTTGCAAAGCTCCAATTAATTAAAGAATTCTAAACTGCAATATATATATAGATAAAATACAAAATCTAGTATCGAATTAAGTACACAAACTCCGGAAATTGAAATTTTGAATATTAGTATTGAATTAAGTACACAAATTATGTAGATTAAAATTTTGGGTACCAAAACATATTAAAAAACCAATTCAAGTTTGCTTAACTCTTAAGCCTAAAAAAATTAATTCTAATATGATCATAATGCCTTTTACTTAACAAATATGAAGGTAAAACAATAGATCTAAGACTATGTGAAATGCAAATCTATTGTTAACAAAAAAAAAATCTACGCTACAAATAAAAACCAGGGCGTTCTTGAGTCAAGGGGCCATTCCCGACTTGACAACATGCCCAACAACTAAATCAAACCAATACAATGCTGAAATTTCAATAATTAAATATTCATTACCCAAAACTCTGGCTTTCGTTTACATGTGAAGGTTCAAATTTATTACAATAACAAACTTCAGAATAAAGTATCTTTGATTCCTCTCCAACCTAATATCACCAAAAACTTTAGCCTTTGTTTACATGTGAAGGTTCAAATTATTACAATAACAAACTTCAGAATAAAGTATCTTTGATTCCTTTCCAACCTAATCTCACATTGTTCTGTAGATATATTTTTATATCTTCATAAGGCATAGCAAGTGATGATCGAAAGACAACATCGGCTCCCAAAAATCTCTCGCTCTATACTATGATTAAAATAACAAATATCATTTAAAACAATTTTGTTAGGATTCAAGATCATGTTAAATCATTCATTGGAGATGGAAATGGTGCCACTTGGCATTAATTTGACCTTTTTCCAAGTTTGGACGTAACTGCAAATCTAGACGTAACTGGTCGTAATTGTTGGTGCGCAAGTGCAGAATCAAGTACCGAACTGCAAGACTGGATTGAACTGGTACCGAACTAAGTACCAAACTGCGGAACTAGTACCAAACTACTAGAACTAATACAAAGATAGAAATCTTCATAGTTGAACATGCTCCTTGGCCACATAACCAGATTAGTAACCCATCATTGATAAATCCATGCCAAAAACACATTTGACCTTTAAAAATATAAGAAATCCATCATAATTAATCATAGGGTAGAAGATGTTCATTTAGCGGAAGTTGATGGTATAATGGCTACAGAAAGTGTCATAAATGCGAGAATATGGCCTATGAATAAAGACTTTATACATTGAATAGTATGAGTCATGACATATTCAGAAACCGACATTCCCCCTTGCCTAAGACTTTGCATGCCCTCATGTAAACAAAATATGGGCTAAGAAGGGATGGTGGATGATATAAGGTGATCATGAAGATAATGGCTAAATAAATATGGACTTGGAAATTTGTAAGACCATTACCCATTTTGTGTTTCTTTTCTCAGATAAGAAACGATGACTTCATCCTCTTATTGAGAGCATTCAAATGATGATTTTGCGAATGCTTTATGATGTACAAGGAGAAGACACTATAGATATTCATGTACCACAATCATTCTTATGTTCTTGCTAGAATATGCATTAATAGATTTGGAAATGGGGGTCAAATGGTGGTTTAAGAAAGAAGAAGATTTATGGAATAAGAAGTGGTTAATCATCAAGATTCCTTAAATTTTAATGAGTTAAAGAGTCTTAACATGTTTGACCTCAAATATACCTTTTGAATTTTGATTTATACCCCAGGTTGCAATGAAAGTTGTATGAAGTTGAATATGAGGTAGCAGAAGGTTGAGAGTCTGGAAGAGATGGATTTGATGAGTTCCAAATTGATTTGCTAAAGAAAGTTGAAGAGAATGAACTGAAGATGCTGAAAAGGTCCCAACAACTACTCCCCCATGCTTGAGGTTTTGCATGTTCTCATGTAAACAAAGTGAGGTACTGAAGAAGTGGGGAGGGTTGTTGAGATGACTCTAGTACAAAAAGGAACCTGAAAAGCAAAACAATGGAACTAATGATATGAATACTGAACAAAAATAAGTCATCTTAGATTTATTAAAATGATGCTAAACTAACACCAAACATAAAAGAAATTCCAAATCCCTCATTACATATGATTTCATCAACCTTTAACAATTTAATGCTCAAGAAAAAGAAACATTTTATAAATTTAAGGGGCTACCCTTCTTTGTAAGAAGGAGGTTCTTTTATGATCACAACAAATGATGAACCAATGAAAAATTAGTCATTACTAACCAAATCCCAAAGTCTTATAGTCGTCCAAGTATTATAGATAAGCTTTGAAATTGAGTTTTATTAATTCTTTGTGATCATAGGTCCCACTTCTAAGATAATTAAATCTTAGAAATAGTATGAAAAACCAATGACAAAGGACTCAAGGTTACCTTAAGGCCATTATTTAGCAGTGAATTTATGGAGTTCGTTTTTTCTTTGATTTCATCCACACGTGCTTCTTTTTTATTGTAACACTATATAGTAACCATCGTACGTGTAGATAAAGCCTTGGTTTGGTTGACAGTTCTTTAGGCAAAATGCCCCATTGCCTGCAAACATCCATAGCCCCGATGGGTTTGTTTAGTGGTATCAGTACCCGCTACCAGCAGATGTCCATAGTCTCGACGAGTTAACTTCTTAAACCTATTTTACACTAAAGGCTCTAGTCCCATGTTTCCTACCATTTTAAGTTTATATTATGATCATTGCCTTTGCAATTGGTAGATGGGGGAGAAACTTTAGAAAGCCCCTTAAAGGCATAGGATGATACCTTCCAGAGTGACTTTGATTACCTACATCATGCCTTGGACGCATGAGGTACTTATAGGTACTGAAAGGACATAACATAAATGAGTCATTTTTAATGTGAGATGGATGAGTCTGCCAAAGGATAACCAAAAGATGCCTAAAGTCCTAATCATAGTTTTCATGTATGCTTTCGCTTTTAAAGTAGTGTTCCACTATGAGTAGAGACTTCAATAACTCCACTGCAAGTCTTAATAAATATGCTTGGAGATCATGCTTTGGTGTTGTGGTTATAGTATTCAAGTTGATTTTTTTCATTGGTATCATTGTATGGACCTTTTAATTTTGGTTTAATCCTCTTAATATGTTTTGGTAGCTATATTTTGAGCAACTATTTCGTATTGGTAATAAGAAATTATTTGAATAAGAAAAAATGAAATTCCAAAACATAAATGACAACTATGAATAGTTTGGAATTACTATTCAATTCAAATTTTATGAAAATGAATGCTTATTCAACCATTTTTGTGAAATAGCAGTCTTAAAATAGATAAGTAATGATAAAGCATAAATGCATTATTTTTAACAACTTAAGGTAAAATGAAAGATGTCATCAAATACTCCTAAGTGTTCCATTATGTTGCTCTATATGTTCTTTCCAATTTTGAAAATATTCTTCTAGTATTCAAGTATCCAAATGAACAAAATCCTTAAATCTTGCCTTGTCTTGCAAAATAATGAATTGGTACAAAAATTCGGGTATTGATTAGTTGAAACAAGGTACTAGACAATTGGTATGTGATACCAGATGATGTTGCAATGCATTCATTTCCAAGTTCACATAAGATTCCAAACATAATGTTTATAACTTACTTTATTGAAAAGAAAAACTAGAAACAAATCTAACTATAAGAAAGAAATAATAAGTGAAAAACAAAGTGATAGTTGAACCATGCTGTAGTTGGAAATAAGACTAAGTGGAAATCTTCATTAAAACAATATGCAATTGAAAGAGACCCCATCAAAAATATGCAATAGGAATATAGATCTACCATTTTCAACTTACTTTTTAGCTGTTAACATCCCCACTTATACAAATCAAATGAGAAAGATGATGCACTTTATTTTTAGAACTAAACTAACTATTATATGCAACATTTATTTATTTATTATCCTACTCTACTTGAGAAAAAGAAATTCCTCTCCTTAAGTATAGGAGTATTTCCAATGTAACCATGTGTGTAATATGTATAAAAATGCATCCATACTCAAGTTTAGAATATAATCTTCAATGCATACCTGACTATGAAGTATCTGTTTTTTTAATGATGATGTCAAGAAGTAAGGAAGATGAAGGAGTAGTATGGCCTTACAATTTCTTGAACCAATTTTCAACAAAATCAAAATGCTTTTGGTTTACCTCGTTATTTGACTCACTTAGCATATCCTCCTTTACCACGCCATGCAGATCTTCTAGCATTAGATGCTTATCCTCTTGTGTGCTTAGAGGATCCGTAGATAAACATGTCAAAAATTCTTCAATCTCAGGTTCTAATGGTTGCTTTCCTTTGGATACACTCCATGATTCTTCAGTTTCCTCAACAAGTTTGCAAGGGTGAAGTATTCATGTGGATGTGATTCATGGAGTTGTTTTTTTTCTTTCGTTTCTGGGAAGGCAAATAATTTATTTGCCACTGTCAAGATTTGTTCTTCCTAAGAAGAAGAGATCCTAGTCATTGCTAGGATTTGAGAGAGTTCTTCGAAACTCTTGATCATCCTTGAATATTGCTTTGCTAGTTCCTAGTCCATGTCCTGCACATGGATTAGTGTATGAAGTTCTTATTAAAAATCCTAAAAAAATAAGAAGGAAACATGCTTAAAACAAATGCAAACAAACCAATCATGTACTCGAAGTGCCACCATGCTACTAAGACCCTGCTGTCATCAAGTTATATGTTCACACAAGTTAGGCTTCTCTTCTTTTCATGAATCAATATAAAGGAAAAAACACTTGCAAATAAAAATAAGGAAATAACAAGGTGTTGGAGCAACCACACGAAAGTGGATGCACAAGTTCCTACCTCTCGTCTTATCGTTTTATCTCCTCTCCCAAGTTGTTCCCTGTCACTAAAATCATGCAGAAAACGTGTGAAAACAACTATGCTCTAATCTAGTTAGCACCTCCTTGACAATGGCGCCAAAAATGTTGGTGGAATTATATGTATTTTAATTCCAACATTTAATTATCGAATTCAAGATCATAAGACTTAGAGATGCAAGCACATGAAATGCATGATTAGAGCATATTCTAGGTTATGCTAACAACTAACACTAGAAAGAACTAATCACTAAGGATTATCACTTGTCACTGGAATGTGAGACTTTATTGCTTATCAGGTTCTAAACCACAATCCTTCATTACTAATAGACATTGTTCATGTGGAGTTATTTATGTAGCTTATTAGGTCTTGAGCCTTCAGTGGTTATAATCCTCTAGTGATGAAAACCCATTAAACATGCTATAGAAAAGTAAATTGCAGAAAAGCAAATACCGACAACTATAAGAAAAAGTGTGTGAGGCAAGTAAAAAAGACAAGGCAATAAGCTACAAGAAATGCATTAATAAAATATAAAAATAAATGCTAAGCAGACTTAGAGTCATAATGATATATTGTAGTTTCTTATTCGCTATAGGAATCTTATACCAAATAGCTACAAAACTCCAATCAATTAAAGAATCCTAAAATGATATATATATATATATATATATATATATATATATAATATATATATATATTATATATATATATATATATATATATATCCTGATCTAGTACAAAACTCGGTACTGAATTAAGTGCAAAAATTCAGTAGATTAAATTTATGAGTACCAAAACATATTAAGAAGCCAATTCAAGTTTTCTTAACTTTTAAGCCTGAGAACATCAATTCTAATTTGATCATAATGCCTTTTACTTGACAGATCTAAAGGTAGAACAATAGATCTAAGACTGTGTGAAATACAAATCTACTGAAAAAGAACTAAAAATACCATCAAATAAAATCTGGAATTAGAAAAAAACTAAAACTGAATATTAAACTACTCTACAGATAAAAACCAGGGCATTACCTGAGTCGAGGGGCCCTTCCCGACTTGGCAATGTTCCCAACGATTAATTCAAACCAATGAAGGTTCAAATTTATTACAATAACCAACTTAAGAATAAAGTCTCTCTTCATCCTCTTCAACCTATTCTCACACTATTCCACTGATTTTTCTTTTATATCATCATAAGGCAGAGGAAGCGATGGTCAAAAGACAACATCGACTCCCAAAAAACTCTCGCTCCATACTATGATTATTATTAAATAACAAATATCCTTTAAAATAATTTTTCTATGATTCAAGATCGTGTTAAATCATTCATTGGAAATGGAAATGCTGCCACTTGGAATTAGTTTGATTTTTTTCCAAGTTTGGACATAACTACAAATCTAGACGTAACTACCCATAGTTGTTGGTGCGCAAGTGCGGAATCAGGTTACCAAACTGCTGAATTGGTACCGAACTAAGTACCGAACTATTCGACAGGACTAAACTTGTACCAAACTAAGTACCGAACTGCTGAACTGGTACCAAACTGCCCAAACTAATACAAAGACAAAAATATTCATAGTCTTCAGTCTTGATTGAAGGAAGAGCTATTTAGATCTCTAATGTTTATTGGAGAGAGCACAGGTTAACAACTCTAATGATGATTGGAAGGAGAGTGCGTAACATTCTCAGTTAAATCACTATTAGAGCTTGATTTCTAAATTAGGTTGGGCCTTCTTACATGGATTGAAGTTCACCTATAAAGAGAGGACGAAGGCATAAGTCAATTACAATTGTTTTGTGCGCAAAGGTTTGTGACAAGATAGAGCTTTCGAGTTTGTAAGAGAGCCTTGATTCTGGAGCATAGGAATTGTGTTCTAAGAAATAAGAGCCAAAAGTGTGTTAGGATTTAGGACTTGGTTTTGTGCAAGAGAGAGGAGATGGAGTCCTTAAGAATAGGAGGCTGAAGTGCGCTAAGAAAAAGAGCACAAGTGCGCTAGAAAATAAGGTCTAGAGTGCGCTAGGAAATTGGAGATCAACACAATGATTAAGGGGTGTAAGTGCACAAGGAAGGAGGAGAAAAATTGAAGCAAGACTTCAGGGTTTGCATAACAAGTCAAGGAGGTAGCATAGGAATAATTGTGTGCAAGAATTGAGATCAAGTAGTGATCAAGGCAAGCCAAGAACAATTGTATCAATTGAGATTTGTGAGTAAAGCATAACACTTTCTCAAGTGAGAAAATTTGCTCTGTTATAGATTCAATTGTGCCAAGATAATCAATAAAATAGCCACATCAATCAAACATGTTTTCCCTGTTGGGTTTCCTAAGAAAATAAGTGTGTCAATCTGTGTGATGTGTTTCTATCTCTGTGTTTTTATTCCACTATTTATAAGTTGTTAAGAGGTTATGTATCTTTGTGAAATTTAACTAGTTTCAATTTTCACATATTCATCTAAGTAGTTGTAGAGTTTCATGGAAATTTAACAGTTATAAGAGCAGAGATCAGTATAAAGACAAACACCAAGTTAATTAGTAAGTGAATGGTGCAGATTAGTTAGGAAGGCTAGTGCCAGAGTTTGAAGAGTAGAGCAAAGCAGTGCTTTGGATAATAGTATGGTGTTCCTAGGAATAAATTCATATCATAGTTTAGAGGAAGCCTCAAATTTATGTACATGGAAGGAGCGAATACTAGTGGTGTTAGAAGATAATGGGGTGCTAAAGTTTGTGAAGCAACAAATAATGCCACCTACATATGCCAAATAATTGGCCCATCATAACAAGAATGACACCAAGGAGAGGAGGATCATTCTTTAGGGGAACAAAGATCATATTATCCCACATATTCATGAGAATAAGACAACATATGAGATGTTTAAAGCCATCTTAGATTTGTATCAGGGTTCCAGTGATGCCAGGAAGCTTGCTCTCAATGCGAAGCTAGGAAGTATCCCAATGATCAAAGGAGAGCTTATCATCACATATCTTTCAAAGTTCACTTAGGTTTAGGATAAGCTAGGTGGTGTGGGTGAGACAGTAGCAGAAAAATAACTTGCGAGTCTTATGATTCTGGGACTCCATAAGCCTTGGTATAGTTTATGATGTAGTAAGTGGTAGAGAGAATATTCCCAGTTGGGAAAGGTTATGGAGTGATTGCGTTCAAGAGGAGCTCTAGAGAGGGATGAGAGCTAGGAGATCAACTCTAGAAGAGGATGAGGAGAAATTTTCCTTCGTAGGAAAAGGAAACAAAGCCAATGGAAAGAAGGGCCAAGGAGTGGTTGAGTCCAGTCAGAAGGGTGAGAAGAAGAAGGATCTGAGCAAGATTAAGTGCTTCCATTTCCATGAGTACGGGAACTATGCTACCGTGTCCTAATCGGAGGGAGTCTAGTAAGAATCGTGTAGCTATATCATTGGAGGTATATGCGTTTTTTCCTAGTTTGAGAAATATTTCTCATTGATATCTTGCATGGCAAGTGGAATGGACAAAGTTCGTTCTTCAAGTTAAATACTCCAGAAGACTTGGAATATAAAGATCTCCATTGAGATACAAGAATATCTATTAAAAATAATGAATGAAAATGATGATACAAATGAGAGTGAGGGTCTGCTTATATATCCTAGGTAGGTGCCTCTTCATGGAAGGTCATGTCCTATTTAGACATGCCTCTTCGGTTCTAGTTACTAATTAACTAATCATCATTACAAATATCATTATCATTAATATTTATATTATATTATATATATATTTTATTCATAACATTGACTTCCTCCTCAAAAGATTTGTCCTCAAAGCTTGCTTGATGAAAAGGCTTGATTTTTTTTTTTTTTTTTCAAATGTCTTCTTGTCTCAGAACTATCATCTTTGTTGATACAAGATGATACGATCCTTGGAGTGATATATAAAATTTTCGCTCAGAGAAAGGATCCGACCATCCTAAATTAAATTTCTATGGAATCTTTCGATTACTAGAAACTTGTGATGAATTGTTATCACTGGACTAGACTGAGCTTACTTCAATATTCTTCAGAACATCAGATTGTTGTTTATGTTCTGAATGGTATAGATACATAGCTTGATTGAGTTTTATACTCTCGTGATTCAAATGTCGATAGAGAATTCTTTTGGTTTGACTTTCCATTATTAGGTGTGTGGCAATTTTTTGATTTTCTTCTGGTACCATGGTTGTTGAGTTAGGTACAAAATATTTGTTAGGAATTTTCATCATCTGAATTGCAACATGTGCGTGTATTATTCCTTCAACTGACTTATCCTCTTCTTGAGTTGTGGTATTGACTGGTCTGATATTCGTTTTTTTATCTTTAATTGGAGTTGTTATGATTGGCGACTTCAATACTTCATCATGAATATAATGTTTTAACTTGTATTTTAATGACTTCTTGTCCTTTTTGAGCTTCTTAGTTTGCGTCAGTAGTTTTCCACTATGGTCTTTAAGCCAAAAAACTTCTTCATTTTTTCAGCGGTGATCTTGTCAACTTTTCTTTGCATATTTTGTAGTACTTTTTTACCTTCTTGAAAAGTTACTTTTGAGATATCTAGTACGTCTTCTGGTATTACCGAATTCAACTTCACTGTAACATCTTGTAGCGCTATTTTTTATTTTTGTAAGAAAATGCCAAAATCTTTTTCTTCGTATTTAGGATGAAGGAACCGAGAGTTGCCACCCAGGGTGAACTTAAAATAATGTCACCTTGATCACTCCATAGGTTTTAAACTGAGAATTGTGATATGAATATATAATCTCCAATGTTTAACTATAAATTGGTTATTTCATATTTTTTATTGTTATAACAATGTAATTTTTCAATTATATTTGACTCGGGAATCGCTAATTGGTTTGTGATTTTAGGTTTTATGTAATTTTTATCTTTGGCTGGCAAGATAGAGATAGTAACATATTTTCCTGCAGTAAACTCTTTAATTCTAAATAGCATTGAGACATAGTTATATGAAGTTTTTGGTAATATTTCGGCCTTCATTTCCGAATTAGATGTCATTTTTCTTGTGGAGATGATCTTCCTTCAAATTTACCCTTCCTTTAATATTAATACCCTTCAACTATTGGATAACTTTGAATAACCCCTTTCATAATTCAAAACTTGAAATTTCAATAATTTTTATCCTACACTTTATTTTATAAATCTCTCTCTCTCTTTTTTTAAATAGTATTTTTTCCTTTGATTTTAGAAAATTTACTTTACCTATGCTCTTTGAATTAAAGTGTTTGCCACTTTAATAATATAATTCTTTTGATGTATTTGGTACCTTATTTTGTTTTTAATACAAGTCACATTTTCATATATATAAACACATTTACATATGTTATTTAAATATACCACTCTTCTTATATGTTAGGTCCCTATAATACTAGTGATTACCCCATTTACTATTGTAGTTGTATCCCTTATTAATATTGTTGTGCCCCTATTGTCCCCATATTGTTATTACTTTGCCCCATATATAACATTATATATGGAGTTAATTTTATACCGTCATAATTCCTTGAATGGCTGCGTCATGTCTCTTTGGAAAATGCAACGATTGGCCAATGGTATGGATGGCGTTGCTTGGAAGTTTTTTGGACGTGTATGGTTGTAGTGGAGCGCACGACAGGGTCAATGAGTGAAGATGGCATAAAAACAAAAGCAACTTAAGGCTTAAACAATGGCTATATAGTGACGTTGTGGCAGGTATTGTGTGTAGTAGTGGTGGTAGGTCTGCGTGCTGTAAAGGTGTGCATGTCGCAACGATAGTTCTGGTAGCTAGTAAACAGGGTATGTGAATGACAACTTTGGTGGAGGTGGTTGTGGTTGCGGTGGAGTTAGCCTGTGATAGCGTCGGGCTGCGAAGATTTAGTCGGCAACAATAGCTGCACTGTAGATCGTAGCCTATTGTATGGCTGTGGCTGTCTACAACACTTTGAAATAGTTATGACAATAGTTGTTAGGTAGCGGTGGCGGTGGAAGTTGCTAGTCTGTGATGGTGGCAGTGTCAAGGAACCGATGACTAACTATTGTAATAGAAAATGGGTGGTGGCATGATCTTTGGGCGAATCAATCTTTGTGGTGTGGGTTGTATGTAGGATGTCGGTTTCATTTGGTGGAAATTGCAGTGGAAAAGTGAATAGCGTTGTTGTGTGGTTGGTGGATATAGTCGATGATGGTAGTGGCAACAGTTGGGAACGATTACACTGGGTAGGGAAGGCATCTGACACAAAGATGTAGATGCAACAACACAACTAGTTGAGGGACAAAACTGAACAATGATGGTAGCAAGTTTTGTTGGGTCAGGGTGTCTGCTTGTGACTACTCGTGACTGCCTGCAAATGGTGGACTCCAATAGTTGGCTACGAGAGGGTATATTGGATGACCAATGCCATTGGTTGTTGTCGGACGGTAGTAGGTAGGTAAGTCATTTTTTTTCCTTTCTATTTATTTATATTTTTACAATTTTTAAATATATTTTTTATTTTTTATTGTATTTTGTATTTATATATATATATATTATATAAATATATTAATATATATATATATATATATATATATTCTATGGTTTATTTTATTTTATTTTATTAAAAGTGGCCAAGGGCCTTTGACGAAATTAGTAACTGAGAAACTCCAAAACTTTTATAGTGAAACACTTTCAATTTAATGCAACAAAGTTAACGAATTTTGACGGCCAAGGACATGGATTGGAGAAAATGACTCTGTGTAGTGGTTAAGTGGCCAAAGGATCGAACAACTCTGATACCAAATGGAACGAACAAAGTTCATTCTTCAAGTTAAATACTCTAGAAGACTTGGAATATAAAGATCTCCATTGACATACAAGGATATACATTAAAAAGTCTGAATGAGAATGATGATACAAATGAAAGTGAGGGCTTGCTTATATACCCCAGGCAGGTGTCTCTTCATGGAAGGTCATGTCCTATCTAGACATGCCTCTTCAGTACTAATTACCAATTACCAATTAACTAGTAATTATTATAATTATTTAATTATATTTTATATTATTTATATATATTTTATTCATAACAACAAGATTAACAGACAATAGTGTATGGTATATTGATTTAGGAGCATCCTTCCATATGATTGGCAACAATAAGTATTTCAGCCACTTGAAGGAGAAGGACATGCAGTTTTAGATTGAGCTAGGAGTTGATGGCATGTATGATACTAGAGAAGTTGGTGCTGCCAATGTTCTCTATGTTCCATTCCTAAAGTAGAGTCTTGTTTCAGCAGCTACCCTTGAGGCCGAGGGTTATGATGTCATCTTCAATAAAGGTAAGGCTAACCTCCGACACTTAGCTTCTAGATGTAAGAAGAACATAGGTGTGAGGATGAAGAATCTCTACAAGTTCTAGGTAGAGACAAACACAACATTGAACAACAAGGTAGGAAGTGTGCAGAGTAGAGAGGTGATGGTTGAGGAGAGTAGATCTCTAAGGGAGTCCTTAGAGCAAGGTCAGGTTAGAGTACCTGAGAAGAAGCTACTCAACAAGGAACCTCATCCAGTATCTCAGTTTGAGTCTCGGGTAGTTGGTAGTTGGGCCGACCAGCAGGATGATGAGGAGCAGAGCCTAGGGCGAGCAAATGCAACCACTCAGTCAATGTTCCCTAGTATACGGAGAGTTCAATACAAGTGGGCAAAAAAGTTATTTAAGGATAATCATAAGAGAGTTGGACCTCCTAGTATCGCCTTCAGCTAGAGTAAACAACCATAGATTTACATGGGGTACATGGCACTTATGACTGAGGTGATAGACTCGCAAATCATGGTTGGAAAGAATGGGTCTTCAGATTGGATTTTGAAAGAGAAAGCATGAAAGTCTTCTAGTTCAGAGGGAGCAACTGTAGCAGCAAAGAATGTGGTAGTGTTGAAGACAGATCTAGTTGGAAGAGGTTTCTCTAGAAGTACCTTCCTCGCTAAGAGGGAGTGCTGAAAATGTAGTGAGAAAGGTATTCTGGCTTATGTCATAGCCAATGAAGACCTCGAGTTATCCTCATGAGTTAGACTTCAGTTAGGATGAGTTATTTCTAGTTTACTGGAATAATTCTCTAACATGCATATAGTTGAAGCTTCAGTTAAGTGGGGTCTTCATTAGTTGACTACAGAATGAGGTGGCAGTTAGCTGTTCAGTTAGAGCGAGTTAGTCTTCAATATTGATTGAAGGAAGAGTGAGTTAGATCTCTAGTCTTGATTGGAGAGAGCACGAGTTAACATATCCAGTGATGATTGGAAGGAGAGTGAGTAAAAACCTCAGTTAACTTGGTATTAGAGCTCGAGTTCTAAATTAAACTGGGCCTCTTTTGCGTGGATTGAAGTTCACCTATAAAGAGAAGATGAAGGCACAAGTGAAATACAATTTTTTTGTGCACAAAGTTTTGTGACAAGGCATAGCTGATGAGTTTGTGAGAGAGCTTTGATTGTGGAGTGCAAGAATTGTGTCCTAAGAAATAGGAGCCACAAGTGTGCTGGGATTTAGGAGTTGGTTGTGTGCAAGAGAGAGGAGATGGGGTCCTAAAGAATAGGAGGCTGAAGTGCACTAAGAACTAGGGCACAAGTTCACTATAAAATAGGGCCTGGAGTGTGCTAGGAAATAAGAGATTAGTGCAAGGATTAAGGGGCTAAAGTGCACAAGGAAGGAGCAGCGGAATTGAAGCAAGATAACAGGGTTTGCAAAGCAATTCAAGGAGGTAGAAAAGGAAGAATTGTGTACAAGAATCGAGATCAAGTAGTGATCAAGGTAGACTAATATTAGTTGTATCAGTTGAGATTTGTGAGTAAAGCATAACACTTTCTATAGTGAGACAATTTGCTCAGTAATAGATTCAATTTTTCCAAGACAATCAATAAAATAGCCACATCAAGCAAGCAAGTTTTCCCTTTTGGATTTCCTGAGAAAAATAAGTGTGTCAATTTTTGTGATGTGTTTTTATCTCTATATTTTTATTCTATTCCTTATAAGTTGGTAAGAGGCTCTGTATCTTGGCGAAAGTTAACTAATTTCAATTTTTAGATATTCATCTAAATAGTTGCAAAGTTTCATGGAAATCAAACACTTTCAAGGCATGGAAAAGAAGGGACTATATTTGTAGGTTACCATTATGATATTAGATTTTTGACTATCCAGGGTCGCTGTAGATCCCTTGGACAATGCATTTGGTTGAGAAATGGTCAAAAGGTTGAAGTCCGTGTCTTTGTTGGATGTTTGTTCATCCAAGTTGGAAAACAAGTAGTAGGATTCAACATTTCGCTATTTACAAATATATCAATTTGAGGCTTATTTAGAATATGAATTTTGGGGCTAACATATTGATTTGGTTTACACTTGCTGCAAAGCAGCTTGAGGGGCTTACAGGAGGTGATTGTAGAGTTGGATGCATGAAGTTTTTGTCACTAAAATATCTCTTGCAACTACTAACAAGTATATTAAGTTGTTACTTAAGCTATTAAAAACATTGGAGAATATACTTTATATCTGACAAGAAAGGAACTGAATTCACGAGTCTTTACAAGTGCATTACGTTTATACAACTAATTAAAGCCGGACTCCATGGATTTCCATTTTCATAGCTACATGTGAATTGACTTCCGGTTGTATACTTTGTCTTCGTCACTACAAAGTTTCAGGAAATTTTCTGTGTAAGCATTCATTCTTGCTAGGGGCGATAATAGTTATGATTCATAATTGTATATGCAATTCAACCCATTCTCTCTGTTGTAAATTGATTTCTATGAAATTTTAAACAATGATTTATATCTTGCAATATCATTAACTAATTACGCTGAAGGCGTTCTTTCAGGGAGATTTCTTCGAGCGATTTTTGTCGTCTGTCCACGCTCAATGAATGACTACATGTTAAGGAAGTTGAAAAATGGCTTTTCAAACTACTAACACTATCTTGAAGAGGTTATCATCTTCCCTGTTCATACGTGGTACAATCCGCTAGGACTCACCAATGTTCCTTCCCACTACCTTTAGCTTCCCCTCTATGCAAAGGGACTGAGAGTTAGATGTGGTTTCCCTTCTTGTTTTCCATTCCATGGCCACAATAGACATTTTTGACATCTTAATTGGAGAATCTTCAATGAACCTTGATTGAGCAGTGTCACTAGCAGTCGTGGCCTCATCATATATGTGGTGGTTTTTCTTGTGGTCGTGGTCACAATCGCAGTCGTAGTTGCAGCCATGGTGTCCCACTTGAACAAGGGTTGGGGTTCGGGGTTGGTGTAGGAGAGCATGTTGTTGAACAAATCTTATGAGATATTTTGTGGCACATATGGAGGCAGCCGTGTCAGAAACATCACAACCCCATTTTCCATCCTTGGGACCGCTTGAAAATAAGGAGGCCAATGATTAGTTTTTCGAGAAATTATAGACGAGAAGGATAATCAGGAATAATTTTTTGGCATGTTTAGAACAATTGTGTTAATATTGTGTGTGAAATTCAAGAAATGTCTACAAATATTGATTGAGCAGAAATCATTGTGAATCTTATGTGAAATTGATGTCACATTGGAAAGCAGGGTTTCAAGATGGAAAGGTCCATGTTTTCATCTTCCCGGTTATGGAATTTGCAAACCAATTCCATTAATTTGACTTAATATAGGGCTTCCCCTGTCTTTGTTATCTACCTCACCTCAAAGTTGAGAATATATGATCAGTTTTTTGATACAATTTCCAGGTTGGCTCTATGACCTTGATTGTTCTGGTTTCGCAGGCCATGGCCGGGTGCAATTGTGTTAATATTGTGTGTGAAATTCAAGAAATGTGTACACATTTGGATTGAGCAGAAATCATTGTGAATCTCATGTGAAATTGATGTCACATTGGAAAGCAGGGTTTCAAGATGGAAAGGTCCATGTTTTCATCTTCCAGGTTATGGAATTTGCAAACCAATTCCATTAATTTGACTTAATATAGGGCTTCCCCTATCTTTGTTATCTACCTCACCTCAAAGTTGAGAATATATTATCAATTTTTTGATACAATTTCCAGGTTGGCTCTATGACCTTGATTGTTCTGGTTTCGCAGGCCATGGCCGGGTGCAATTGTGTTAATATTGTGTGTGAAATTCAAGAAATGTCTACAAATTTGGATTGAGCAGAAATCATTGTGAATCTTATGTGAAATTGATGTCACATTGGAAAGCAGGGTTTCAAGATGGAAAGGTCCATGTTTTCATCTTCCAGGTTATGGAATTTGCAAACCAATTCTATTAATTTGACTTAATATAGGGCTTCCCCTATCTTTGTTATCTACCTCACCTCAAAGTTGAGAATATATGATCAATTTTTTGATACAATTTCCAGGTTGGCTCTATGACCTTGATTGTTCTGGTTTCGCAGGCCATGACCGGGTGCAATTGTGTTAATATTGTGTGTGAAATTCAAGAAATGTCTACAAATTTGGATTGAGCAGAAATCATTGTGAATCTTATGTGAAATTGATGTCACATTGGAAAGCAGGGTTTCAAGATGGAAAGGTCCATGTTTTCATCTTCCAGGTTATGGAATTTGCAAACCAATTCCATTAATTTGACTTAATATAGGGCTTCCCCTATCTTTGTTATCTACCTCACCTCAAAGTTGAGAATATATGAACAATTTTTTGATACAATTTTCAGGTTGGCTCTATGACCTTGATTGTTCTGGTTTCGCAGGCCATGGCCGGGTGCTACAATAGGATTTATGCATCAAATGAATTGAGACAAACTTGTTCATTGAAGAGGCACCAACCGCTGAGGGTTTTAGGAGATGGGGATGGTGTTTCAAAGTTTGAGATTGTGGCAAGATTGACACAAACTATAGATCAATGTTTTGTCTCAACTGTATTTCCTTGTTCTTTACACTGTAATTTTCACTCCTTCCAGTTATAAAGAAAAATTGCATCTTCTGTCACAGATAAAAGATGGGGTGAGCTGTTATACTTACTCTAGTGCCCCCTATCTAGAGAGCATTTTTTGGACCGAGTGATTCCATAACAAGGTTGGTTTAGCAAATATTTGTTATCTTTGTTTCTTCTATTTTAAAATTCCCTTGAAATTAAAAATCAAGGTTGGTTTAGCAAATACATTTTACATTTGTTTCTTCTCTTTTAAAATGTCCTCGAATTTAAAATTGTTTCTCTAATTTGGGAAACCTTTCACTTGACAATGATCATTCTCCCTCGCTTTTTCTTGTTCAATTGATTTCAATATGTTTTATTTTTACAATATTTATGGTGTGGTCAAGGAAGCAGTGCTTTAATGATACACTAACAAGGTACTCTCAAACTTGAGTCCTTGCAGTTAAGAACTGTAACTGTTTCACCAAATATTCCAGTTCCTACAGTGGACAATCTGGCACAGTAGGTAGCAGTGGCTAAGTGCTAGGTCACTTTGGGTATTTAAAAAAAACCTGATTAGTGCATAGTATTTAAGAACTTTGAAGTTGTTTCAGATAATTCCCATTAGTTTGACAACCTTAGAACAAAGAACATGGAAATAACATATATATGTATGTACTATGTTCACTACTCACCATGTTTCTAGTTTGCTGCAACAATTTAATAATTTTTTCAAAATTGTTAATGTTGGTGCTTGGGTTAGTTATATGAATCTTTTTTTAATGTTTTTTAATTTGGATTTTAGTGGTTGTAACATTTTACTTTTTATGGTAAAACATATTGTCTATTTTTATTTGTTTATGTTATGTTATTTATTTTTCTATTCTATATGTTTACAATGTTTTGAAGGAGATGATTAAGATCCTCTTTTACACAATCATATATTAGAAACAACCACTTGTTATTGATAGTCTATTACAATCACCTATTATTAGTTTAGCTTTGTTGATATTCTATTAGAAGCAACCACCTATGGAACATAGCAATACACAACTCACTATCCAAAAAAGACATTCTACTTTTCTTTTACAACATATACACCTTGCATTCTCTTAGGCGTTTCCTTCCCCCATTTTAGAGGCATGCTAGTTTTATTTGTCTTTAATTGGAGGTTTTTGGACACATTGATTCTGATGTAATCTTACAACCACTTGGCCACTTTGCAAAGTCACCTCTTGCACAAAACTATCCTCCCATATGTGCTGGGGATTTTGTGGATCTAGAAGGTGCAACCATAAATTTGAAGGGGAAACAAGATGGCGTCTGTTGGGTCCCCATAATACTAGTGATTACCCCATTACTATTGTAGTTGTACCCCTTATTAATATTGTTGTGCCCCTATTCTGCCCATATTGTTACTATTGTGCCCCATAGAAGCCCACTATTGTTATTATTGTGCCCTTACATTATTATTGTTATGTAGGCTGTGATTATGTTATGACCCCTAGACTCCTATATATATAAAGGAGGTCTTTTCATTTGTATTATAGAAGAATTGTTCATTTATGTAATGTAAAGGAGGTTGCCCCCTCAAAGAGGCTGAATTCAAAGGCGTTGATCTATCTTTTCAATCTTTTCTTGAGCTGGTTTCATAACATTTGGTATCAGAGCTTTGGATTCTAGGGTTTCGCTGCTCCAAACAGGTCATCGTGGCATTTTCGCTATAACTTTTGTTCGGCGACGTTTCAGAAGTTGAAAAAAAACCCATTTGAGAAGACATCGCGCTAAATCTCGGGTTTGAATTTCAGAGCATTTTTCGCTATAATTGCGGAGATATGATCTGAGGAAGTTGGTCTTTTTGCAGACTCCTGAATTACATTCCAAACAGGTGACCTGGGGAAAATTGTCATAACTTTTTCTTTGAGTATTGGATTGAAAATTCGTAAAATGGTGCAGAAAGAGGACGGACTGTAGTTTCTTCTATATATTTTTCAGAGCCAGAGGTCAAAACAGTGACTCGTGGAACGTCATACAAGTTTGCTCTACTGAATTAGTCTATAATCAGGTCACTGTGAGAGATTTGACATAACTCTTCATTGGAGAATCCAATTGGGGTCAGACTGGTGGCATTGGAAAGAGGACACAGAGGGCTACCGCAGGTCGCAATTTCAGAACTGGATGATCCGAAATTATAGAGATACATCAGAGGCAATATCGAGCTCTTAAAAGTGAAAAAAAGGTGTGTATATTTTTTAAATGTTTGCTTAAACTTGGTTTGAAAATTTATTTTAAAGGAATTCAAAGGGCATAGTGAAACATTATTATCAGTAATTGATGCCCCAAAGAAATAAAATGGAAACACCTAGTAGGAAATTTGAAAGCTTTAGCATGACTCATGAAGAAGAGGAAGAAATGCAACATGATATATCAAAATTACGAGACCAAGTGCAACAAGTGTCACTTGCACAAAAAGGAACAGAATCTAAGATGGATGATTTGAAGATAGATTTGAAAACATACATGGAAGAATTGAAGATAAATATGAATAAGTTGCTACAAGAAAGGGTCACTAAAAGTGAAAGGGTAGTAAAGGAAACTCATGATGAGAATAAAAGAAATGTTAATAATGATTCCATAGACTCTAATGTTGGATCAAAGACCCACCATATTCCAAAAATCGATATGAGGAAGTTTGATGGCAAGGATCGCGCAACATGGATATTACAGATGGAGCAATTTTTCGATCTCAATAATGTGCAAAACACACAAAAGGTACGTATGGCAACTTTATATTTGGAACCAAATCAGTTTGTATGGTATCAATGGCTTTGCTCTCGTAAACAATTTATCACTTGGGCAATTTTTACGGAAGAATTGGTAGCACATTATGAGGATACAAAAAGCAACACTTTTTTTAGCCAATTGATAAGTCTCATACAAAAGGGTTCCATAATGGAGCACATTGAGGAGTTCCAAAAATTGAACATAAGGGTAAAAGATATTCCAGAGGAGCATATGATTGATGTGTTCATAGGGTCTTTAAAGGATAATATCGAACATGATGTTCTCCTTTGGGAACCTGATTCATTAGAGAAGGCATTCAGGTTAGCAAGAAAAATGGAAAGCAAAATTATGGCAACCAGGAAGCATACCACTCACAATTATAAAGACGGAAGTGTTGTTGCCCCTAGTCTTCCACAACCTATAAGGTTGACACCACAACAATTGGAAGAAAAAAGAGCAAAAGGGCTTTGTTACAGTTGTGATAGCAAATACACTAAAGGTCATAGTGTGCTGAGAAGAAATTATTCTACATAGATTGTGAAGAGGAAGAAGAAAATGAGCAAGCAAGGTCAAAAGAAGAG
>APFE031624409.1:53667-72439 GCA_000404065.3 Pinus taeda | reverse complement strand
ATATATATATATTTGTGTGTGTGTGTGCAAGAGATGTTGTGTATATATTCTAGTATGAGGGAGATATAAAAATAAAAAATGACCCATGATATTCATGTGGAATATAACCTATTTCGGGGGGAAATTGAACTAGCCTAGATCCATCTTAATATGATGTTATATTTAAATACGTAACTAGTTGTAGAAAATGATGACATTGAATCCATGTAGTTTGTATATGCTCATGCTAGGCATTTGTCTCGATATGTTCGGAGGTGGGAGAAATATTAAGAACAATGTAACTATTATATTTTATCTAATAAATTTACGTACCTCCATCTATTTTTTACTAGGTTATATTGTGTAAAATATAATATTATAATATTCATTTTAACCACTATTTCCCCTCAACTAGCCCACTTCTTATTGTAATTTTTCTTTATATTTGAAGTTTGAAAGTAAACAAACTAAACTATAAAATTAGCAAGGGTGGGGAAATATTGAGTAAAATGTAATAATATTACATTTTAATTAATATTTTCCTCCACCCATGGCCACTTTTTATTGGGTGGGTGTGGTAATCAATATTTGGTAACAAATAATATTGTAATATTATATTTTATCTAAGATTTCCCCTCAACCAATTCAATTTTTATTAATTTTTTTCTTTATATTTGAGGTTCATAAGTAAACTTAACAACTATGTTAACATTTTGACTTGGTAAAAAAAATAAAAAATAAAATTAATAACTATATTTATAACTATAATTAATTATAATTAATAATTAAACCAACATAGATCCATCTGAACTCCAGATCTACCAAGCATCGAGAGGGATAAAATATGCAAACCTCTTTTAAAGTGAAAATTATTATACTAGAAGTGTTCATGGTGTACCTCATCTTTTGACAATGTACTGAAATTAGAGAGAAAGAAAATCTTCTGATTAAAAAAAAACATACACCTAAATTCAATTGCACAAACAACGCTGAGATCCACAAGCAATGCCAAAGCCCTAAAAAGTCATTGTAGAATGACCACCTCTATACAAGGTAGTGTGCCAATGCACCCTACCCTGAAGTAACACATCATGTTGAGTAGTCTCAAACAAGCCTCAACATTAATTGGCGATCCAACACTCCTATAAAATGTGCTTGACCATCTCCAAGTCCTTTCAAACTAGACAAAGTTTATCTGAGAACTCTTGGCCAACCTAGCCTTGGAAGGAATCCCTTGATAAATGACCCACCACACTAAAAGCTTGTCACATCTAGGAAAGTTGCACCATCCAAACTCTATAAATATGGTAAACCCAATGTTCTTCTAGATACTTAGATATCAATATTTCATTGAGGATCAGGGAAATAAGATGTCTTTAATGAAGCACTAAATAGATGTTATGGGAGTCACACTGGAGGCCAAAGCTCCACTTCCAATCCTGCCAAATTGGCCCAAGAATACCAATGTTATTGAACTTGGATGTTGGAATAAGGGCTCGCAAATATATGATCAAGGGGGAAACCAGAGTTGAGAGGACCATACTCCCGAGCAAGAGGTTCCCAAACCTTCCTAGCATGAGTGCTAGGATCCCAAAATTTATGCTAGGAAAAAATTCCCTTACAATTCAATCTTTGTGCCTGAAGCATGGCATATTTGCAACACAATCACTGCTACCTTTCAATGTTTGGAGATATTTCCTTGCTAGCTTTAAAATCTGTTCATAGAAATTGTATTGGGAAATATTCAAGCTACTCTATGTTCACTACATTCGTTGAACAAATTAACTTATAATTTCATTGCGAAAATAGAAAAATTAGCGATTGAACATAATAACTTAGCATTAATGAGCCCTAATAGAAGAGATGGAAGATAAGTTGTGAGTTGTTTTCATGTCTTACATATATTTGTGATATTGTTCGCTTAATGGGCTAAAAGACATGGTGGAACATGCGAGAAGTTTATTTGTTGGCACAATATATTTTTGGTTTCTAGACTTCTACTACTAGCTTTCTTCCATGTTGGCCTTGTAATCTAAGACAACTATAAATAAGTATGATAGTTTGTGTTTAGTTCTTGGTACTTTGTACAGATTTAAGTTTGGCTAATTTTGTGAAATATTTTCTTACTCAGGCATAGAACATTCTTCCTTAACATTTGCTACTCGAGTGCCCATCTAAGGAGCATTATATTTATTTTGGACAACCACTCTCTCTCTCTCTCTCTATATATATAATTATTATAGTTGCTAAAGCATACACTGTGATATGTTATTGAATATGTGTCAGGTGGGAATATGGCAATAGGTTTATGGGTAAGACTGTCAACCTGGATCATTTTACTCTTTGACTACTCATTCCTTGATATAATTTTCACACACCAAACTTTCCCATTCATTTTTTTCTAGAGCACCACTTGTGAATTGTTAGACTTTCTCCCTACAGGTGGAGTCAACAAGTCTAAATCTGCTTAGATTTTGAGGGAAATCCAAATGGTGCTTATTAGTCATGTGTAGACATTACTTTTTTTTTTTAAAATCTTTATTCCTTCATATTTTTAGGCAAATAGTTATTGCACCATTTCAACATGATTCCCCAAACATGGAGAAGGAAGATGTTTTTGGTGTCCAATCATAAAAACCATAGCTTAAAACTTAAAATCTATGTGATTTTCCACATCAATTAAGGATCTCAAGGCTTCCGAAAAAGTTCTGTCATTTTGATTGGCCTCCAACCTTTGATTTCGAGTTAAGGGATTTCAAGTACTGGGAGGCCACAATCAAGAAATAAATACAATGTTTCATGGAATTTTACTTAAGGAAAAAATACTCCTATATATATATATAATATATATAATATATATATATATATATTATATATATATATATAACATTTTTCCATTTTCTCTTTCCTCGACATACTCCATGATCTTGGTTGCCCCACTTTAGTGGCACTGTTATTTGAGCTTTTGTTCCATGATTCCTAGCTTTCCGTGGGTGGTAAGAAAACACCATATGAACTACATTTCTAATTCAAAACTACCTTCGCTTGGATAAAAAATGGAATAAAGTTAATCTCCATTTTTCTTAATTCCATACATTCACGTTTCCAATTCTTAGTTGGATTATCATTGGTAATATATCCATCATCATGTGTATTGCTTAGCTGGTGATTTATTATGGCTTCACTTGGAGTGTGACCAATGCTATCATCCTCTTCCTCATCAAAACCCAGTGGAGGTTCAATATCTCTGGTATCTTCTTGCGATTGAATTTGATAACCTCCTTTGCTTGAGCCATTAGAACTCATTTGGCTTCTAGTTTCCTCTTTCTTAGAGCAAGCAACAAACTAGTAACCAACAACCTCTACACTCAACCATGTTCTATTTTATATTCCTTGCAAGGCTATGAATGTTGGAGTCATACGCTCCTTGCATGTTAGCAACCCATCTTGGATGGTGTAGTTAAATACCTAAGGTATTTTTTAAATGATTTCTCTCTTAGTTATTCTATTATATAGATTGATTTAGTCCAAGCCTTTTGCAAATTTGGGAAACAGGTTTGGAAATTCATACACAACGGAAGGGTGGGAAATGATTCAAATTATGCTTTTATCCTGATAAAAAATAATGAAACTATTGGAACATGCTTCAAAGACTATAGCACTTTTTACCCCCAAAAAAAAGGTCCCTCTTTGAAAAGCCACCATTCATTTTAGGCCTACACTCTGAGAATTTTCCCATTGATGATTTCAGCTCTTGAAAACCTACCTAGAAGAACTATGTAGCTTCCTTTTGGGAACTCAATTGATACATGGGATCCACTTAATCAATATCAATGCTTCATATAATACTATTAACCATATTTCCTGATGATATAGCCAATCCAAAGAAACAACCAAATACATATTATGAAAGATCCATGACATTTTTTTTTGAAGCAAGGCTAGGAGAACTATTTGGGAAAAGGTACTGGAAGTAGATAACTCCCATGTTCGATCCAAGTATAAACAGATTTGTAATGTCCCCAATGGATTTATTTCCTCAAGGGACGAAGTGACCTATCAATCCCCTTAGGCTATATCTTTTGATAAATGAGAAAACCCCAATTACCCAATGTTTGGTCAACATGGGGTAAGTTTTGGAGTATCTAGGGAAAAAAACCCAAAGTTAGGGGTTCCCATGAACCCTCTCAATTAATTAAGGATGAGAAACCCCCACAAGGAAATTTATAAATACATGAGATTTAGAATCATTTTGATCATGATCGAATTGGATTGATTTGTTTATGTTTTCTTTGAGCTTGAGGTTCTGAGAGTTTTAAGACCCTTTCTTTTTTATTAGCTTTGGTGGAGGTGATGCCATCTAATCATCTATCTAGTTTCGGTGGTGTTGATCCCACCCTATTTTTTTCTTTGTTCTATCACAACAGATCATCTTGAAGAAACTCGGTTTTGTCCTAGTCTGTAAGGGAGGAGTTTATGTCACTTGTGTTGAATGATAAATTTATCTCAAGCCAATGGAGATCTAATTTGGAGGAATCCTATCCAATTTCCCCTCAGTAGACGACAAATATCCTAAGGCACAACAATTTATTTTTTGCAATAAATAGGTTCATTTAAGGGAACCTAACAACACAGGAAACCATTCCGAATAGTTGTGAATTTGGAATAGGATTTGGAGTGCCCGTGTCAATGAAAGTTTATAGGGCATGAAGTCAGTGACAACAAAAGTTTCTAGGGCATGAAGTATAGATTTGTACATAAACCTATATTTTCCTAGTGATTGAGTAAAGGCGAAAGGGAACATATAGGTCTGTACCTTTCCACAATCAATATTAATATTAGCATTCATAGTAGCTTAACAAGGCATTAAGTTATTATTTTATCCTTATGATACAACGAAGCTTGTCTGAGTTAGATTTGGAGGTAGTGACACAACAAAATATTGTCTAAGGACTTGTTGCTCCTACTGCCTACACCTACCTACAAGTCAGTGGGAAAATCCTTCAACCCACAAGGTGTGGTTGGTGGTAAGGAACTCAAAGAAGGGGCTGTCACACTAATCCTGACTCTCTCTGTTTGAGCTATCTCCTAGTTTATCTAAGGGGGTGGTCCCTAGTGAAAAATTAAGATAAAAGTGATATGAGTTTCTAGGAGAGTTGTTAGAGTTAAATAGATCACTTCTTTAAAATTTATAAGCAAAAACTGATATGAGCAATAACTGGTGCCTTCAGAGTATTTCTCTTTAAGAAATGAAATTGTATTTGCTTAAAATGAAGTGAAATGCTTTCAAATGGAAAACCAAAGTAACCTTGAAAAGTGAAACAATAAATTGTTAGCTTAAGATATTATAAATGCTTTTAAGATGAACAAGTCTACAAATCAAAGCATGGAAACTATCTCTCTCAAAAGGATACAATTATAAATCTACTTGTGAGAATGAGATTAAAAAGAAAAACTCAAATGTTAGACCAAGATGACAACATGCAATTAAGTTTGCAACCCAAAATAATAGTACTTGAAAGTGAAATCAACCATTCATGACAATATGCAATTAAACCAAAAAGTAAACCAATTTCCAAGTACAAGAGAATTAAACTTGTTGCAAAATTAAAAGAGATTATAATGCTTGCATCCAAAGTGCCTCTTGAAAATAAGATTTACATGTGAGACTTTAAACCATCAAGATAGAAAGAAATTTAAGAACTTTGCAAACAAAACAAATGTGATGGAATGTTGTTCTTGGTTTATTTTATTAATTAGTGCTAAGACAAAGTTACAATTGAACTCTAGTCCTAAGACCTCATACTTGCCCAAATATTTGGATCTCACAATGAGGATTCAATAGAGGTAGAAAGTCCCTAAAAGTCTATTCAACCAACTTAAGTTCGAGGTAAGTTGTAGTGAGGCTTGGGGCATATAAGTAAATTAATCAAACACATGAACAATAAGTTAAACTTATAATATACTTTCTTGACATGAAATATAATGTTATTTTATGGAAAAAAATTCTCCAAATACTTGATGCATGTAAAATATGTTTAATGATGAATCATAAGTAAACTTGGAACTATGTTCAAGCCAAACAATATCAAGTAAAAAGTGTTTGCATGAAAAAATCTGAACTTGTTATGGATTTAAAACATGCAACAAATTAAATTAAAGTGCATGCCAAATGAGTGTGATGCATGTTGTGTTAATTTCACAATTAGATGATATGTATGCAAAATGAAATAAACCAATAAAATCAAGCCACCAAACCCCTCCAAAGGTGGAGAGATAGGGATACCGATGGGTAAAACCCACACGCCCAAAATCAGAAATTTTATTAGTTGTTACAAGAAGGAAAAAATAATGAAATCTTCTCTAAAATCCAAGGTAAGTCTTAACAAATTGGCATCAAATCATAGAACTTTCCTTGCTGAAAATTTCTTCAATTTGAGGCCCACAAAGCCTCAACAAAATGCACATTTTTGAAGAAGGAGAAGAGAAGATAAGCCTCCTATATGGCCATGACCAAGAGAGAGAAAGAGATGGTCAAAATGAACTCAGCCTCCCTCAAGAAGAACACAACCTTGTCCAAGATGATATCGGTCTAAAGATGGAAGTAATCACTAAATCTGAGCCCCAAGGTCTTGCATGCAAACTTGTAAGTATTTTTCTGATGATGAATTCTGCAAGTAGCTACAAGAGAACAAGTTATAAACAATTTACAACAACAAAAGCTATCTCAAGAAACTACAAAGTATGTTACACAATATAATCTACAATAGGCTAGACCAAAGAGTATGAGAAAACTCTTCTCTTTGACTAACCATGACTTAGCTCTTTAAAATAGCCAGATGTTGATAAATGAAGTGCAATACGTGAGAAATAAAATTATTTTAAGTTTGATATTTTGATGCAAGAAATAAAATCCTTAAGAAACTTGAAAGAATCCATAAAAGACACAAATAAGGTATAGATGAGACTTTGGAATTCAACACATGTGGGTTCTCCTTGAATATTTTTCAATAAAGGGTAGATTTTTTCGAGAATTTCTTCTCACACTTGAAAAGCTTGACCAAAGAATGATTCCTCTACAAAAACTCACCACAATTATTAAATTGATATGAAATTAAATAAGTGCAGTGGAAAGAATTCCTAGAGATACATCTATTATCCACTAGAAGATTTGTTTTCCTAAAGCATATAAGTAATTCGTATGCTAATATAAGATAACTGCATACTAACATAACTTGAAACAAGCATGAAATAAACAATGACATGAGGAAATAAGTAGAAGCATAACAACAATTAAAGAATTTACCACATGCAAGGAGAAGAACACCATCACACTTTACCCCAAAACTATTGTATTATATTGCAAGTAGTGAGTACAATCTCGCAGAGTCTCCTCAAGCACAATAACTCGTATGACATTACAATATAAGAGCCCATAACCTTATTATATAGAGGGTTGGGAGAAAATCCCAAGGAAAATGCATGTGAGAACTGAACTTGGAGCAAATCTAAAGAAATAGAAAGTCAAGTTCCAAGTGGAGATGATAAAGACATCAAGGCAAATCGAAAATCAAACTCTCTATATGGCATATTAAACACATCCCTGAGTGAATCAAAGCAATGAGATAACTCCATTTAAACTCGAACCAAGTGATGCCACTTCAAATGATGATCCCAAAGATGCTCTGCGCAGATCCCTAAGAACGGTGTGATTTCCTCTAAGCAAAACATAATCCGCCATGTGAAGTGATAAGTGTAAAAGCAACTTGATCTAACAATGATAGAAGGTCCCACGAAATCTTCCGTCTAAATTTTCCGTAGAATACTCCTTTAGTACATGAGTTCCTCTAATAAATTTAATTTTCCACATGTGCAACTGCTGCTTTATCTCTTAGAAATTCGATTTTGCCAAATGGTGGTGTATTTATGATGTAGTGTGATCAGTCATCTTCCACATGCTCGTTGACTCAACTCTTTGACTTAGGATAATTTCCAAGTCAATCTGTCACACAGAATAATTTTTTATTTTATTTAATTATAGCCTAATTAATTGCCACAATTTCCACTAAACTTAGGAAATGTGGGGTTTGAGGGTCTGAAACACATTATTAACCCCTCAAAGTGTGTGATAGTAGCATGTTGAGGGTGAGAGGTGTAATTTTTATTACTCATACCCCATACAATGTTTTTAGACTACACCTATCACAATTTAAATACAATTTATTTTCAATTTTTGACCCGTGGGAAATCTAAGAAATTAAAAAATGACTACTTAGACCTAACCAAATTCCACGATTTTTTTGTGTGATCTAGTATGGTAATATACATCAAATGTAGAAACTAAGATGTGTTAGGGGTTTAACCTTGAAATCGTCAACCCGACTTTGGGGTAAAAAAATGAGTGAAAAAACCTAGAAAATTATCCGTCTCTAAAAAGAAAGGGATAATTAACGAGATAAAAAACACTCAAGGTGTACTCATTTGTTGATTCAGTCCCAACATCCCAGGCCTGTTACAAAAAATTATCATTACTAGTATCACTTATTACAATTCCACGCAGGGTGTGGAATCTGGGTACAAGAAAGATGATGAGAAATAGAAGTTGAGTTTAAAAACTCTATTGACTAATGATATATGATGGTACACGTGTGCTATGGTACATCCTTGAGCATGGAGTCTTGATATAATCATCAGGTGCCACTCCTGTGGTGAACATTTGGCTCCATATAGGGATTCATGCTACATATAAAGTAATAGTGTGCAAAAACCTGGAATCTGCATCCATCGACAAAAGACATATATCAACAGTATCCATTCAAAGTATCATCAAATGAAATAAAGTACATACATTAAGAAATATAAATTTATTCTAAGAGCATAAATGATAATTTATTCATGAAATAATAATAATTAAACAAAAATGACAAGGGATAAGGTTAGAAATATGATACAAAAAGATGTCCCATGACATCAGATGTCTTCAGTGAAATCCATCTTGAGAACCTGCCTACTCACAAGAAAATCCATAGGTTCTTTCTTTGACGTGCCTTGTCCAATTTTGACTATCTTGGGACTATGACTTGCCCTAATGTTAACCTGTTTGTGGCCATCAGATATACCAAATCTCTTCCTTTTCCTTTTTTCGACTATTGATGAGTCGAGCCTTGATTCTTCTCAAAATTGGTGTCTCATTTTTTATTTTTTTGTTCACTTTTTTTATTTTTATTTTCTTCTTGGTTAGTTGCGATGGTCATGATAATGCAATTATTGTCAATCCTACTTCTTTGTCTTGAAAATTTGAAGTACCCAAGATTTTTGAGCTATGTCTAATCTCTTCATTTTGAATTTTTCTATTCGGGGGGAAGAAAAATTGTCAACACTACATCACTTCCTGTCTAGCATGATCTATAGATAATCTCATTGTTGGGTTTTCTTGGATCTTCAACGTGATATCTTTTCTCTAACTCCCGATCAAGTTTGACAAATGTATTATCAGGCATGGGGATGGTGGCATATGATAAGTCCATTTGAAGGCTACCGCCTATCTAATGCCCATTTTATTGATAGGAGAATTCCTCATGAATCAGGAACATCCATCACAACAATATCCATACTCATTATTATGTCTAGGTATGTAGCTAGGAAAAATATTTAATTATCTCACACACTTCAATTCTTTTAGAACCCATTGAACATATGTTGTGATAGGGCCTAGATACCCTTAAATTCAGTTGCTCCATGACTTTCTTGGTCATGACATTTGATGAAGCCCTTGAATCAAGCATGCATTTGTGTAAAAAATGATCATTCACTATCAAAGAAACACAAAATGGTAGATGATATTCATTCCCCACATAACAGTTCACACTTTTCAATACAATTTCCTCATCCTCTAGTTCATCATTAGGCTTTTCTTCCCTTTGATTAACTTCAATGGCATTTAATAACTTGGCCCTTTGAGATGGTATCCTTAAATTTTTTGTCACTAGAATAGAAACCTCTGCATTATTCACCCAATTTCCCAAGTCAAAATTTAATTTTGAAGTAGGAGGAGAATTGTTTTTGTGATTATTCAGATCTTAAATATCCCTTCTATGATAA
The DNA here is from genome assembly GCA_000404065.3 of Pinus taeda. NCBI lineage: Eukaryota > Viridiplantae > Streptophyta > Pinopsida > Pinales > Pinaceae > Pinus > Pinus taeda. The sequence goes on along the minus strand of APFE031624409.1, from coordinate 62,359 downwards.
GTCATCCCTTTGTGTTTTTCCATAGCGAGAATCTGTCCAAATGTAGGCTTTTCCCCAAAAATATTAGTGACTTTGTCAAAATTTGCAATCATATTGTCAACCCCAAAATTATTAGGCTTATGGTCAATCTCTTGATTTATCTCAATGGTGTATACCTGATCTTCCATGGAGAAAATTTTTATTTGACCACTTGCCCCTACATGTTCATCTCCTAACATGCCACTTTCCATGATTCTCTTCACATATGGGCATGTGGCCTCTTTATGGAACTCAATACATGGCCTACAAAAAGGAGGAATTTGATATACCATGTTGGTGGATTCAAATTGATTAAGATGCCTATAATCTTATGGAGGGCCTTTATTATTTTTCCATCTATCATTTGGCCTAGGTTGGAATCTTTACACTTGTGACCTTTCCATGGCCACCGACCTATTTTTCATGGCTTGCATTTCTTTAATGTGATTCATTTAAAAGTGATATGAGTTTCTATAAGAGTTGTTAGAGATAAATAAATTACTTCTTTAAGATTTATAAGCAAAAATAGACATGCTTAATAACCATCAATACCCAAGATTTGAAGTACCCAATATTTTTGAGCTATGTTTAATCCTTGGATCTTGAATTTTTCTATTAGGGGGGAATAAAATTTGTTAACACTGCATCACTTCCTCTCTCGCATGATCTATAGATAATCTCATTGTTGGGTTTCCTTGGATCTTCAACATGATATCTTTTCTCTAACTCCTGATCAAGTCTGCCAAATGTATTATCAGGCATGGGGATGCTGGCATATGATAAGTCCATTTGAAGGCTACCACCTATATATAATGCCCATTTTATTGATAGGAGCATTCCCTATGAATCAAGAACATCTATCACAACAATATCCATACTCATTATTATGTCTAGGTATGTATCTAGGAAAAATCTTTAATTATCCTACACACTTCAATTCTTTTAGAATCCATTGAACATATGTTGTGATAGGGCCTAGATACCCTTAAATTCAGTTTCTCCATGACTTTCTTGGTCATGACATTTGATGAAGCCCTTGTATCAAGCATGAATTTGTGTAAAAAAATGATCATTTACCATCAAAGAAACACAAAATGGTAGATGATATTTGTTCCCCACATAACAGTTCACACTTTTCAATACAATTTCCTCATCCTATAGTTCATCATTAGGCTTTTCTTCCCTCTGATTAACTTCAATGGAATTTAGTAACTTGGCCCTTTGAGATGGTATATTTAGAATTTTTGTCACTAGAATAGAAACCTCTGCATTATTCACCCAATTTCCCTAGTCAAAATTTAATTATGAAGTAGAAGGAGAATTGTTTTTGTGATTATTCAGATATTAAATATCCCTTCTCTGATAAGTTATCTCTTTGTGTTTTCCCATAGCAATAATCTATCCAAATGTAGGCTTTTCCCCAAAAATCTTAGTGACTTTGTCAAAATTTGCAATCATATTGTCAACCCCAAAATTATTAGGCCTATGGTCAATCTCTTGATTCATCTCAATGGTGTATACCTAATCTTCCATGGAGAACATATTTATTTGACCACTTGTCCCTACTTATTCATCTCCTAACATGCCACTTTCCATGATTCTCTTCACATATGGGCATGTGGCCTCTTTATGGAACTCATTACATGGCCTACAAAAAGGGGGAATTTGATATACCATGTTGGTGGATTCCAATGGATTAAGATGCCTATAATCTTATGGAAGGCCTTTATTATTTTGCCATCTATCATTTGGCCTAGGTTGGAATCTTTACACTTGTGACCTTTCCATGGCCACCAACCTGTTTTTCATGGATTGCATTTCTTTAATGTGATTTGTTTCCATGATCTTGACGAGTTTAGTTAATTCTTTAATAAGATCATGTGTAGTCTCTTCTTTGGCTTTACCTTGGAATTATTTGATTTTGATGGCCCTCTATTAAAACCAGGAATTTCAGGTTTTCCTGATTGCTTTCTAGCCCTTTCTATCCTCAAGGCTTGATATTGAGCTATACATAGATTTGTAGGATCCTTCCTCCTCAACTCATAGGCAGTGTCAACCCCAAAAGCATCTAGGTATGAGCATAACATAAATTCATTATGGGGTTTAATAGTAGCAGACATGAATTTTGCTAATTCATTGAATCTTTTGTTAAACTCCTCCATGGTTTCATTCTCATTTTTTTCATGTTGCTAATGGCATTGATCAAATATCTATTTTCCTTCTTCTCTCCAAACATATCTAAAACTGCAGTTAGAATGGATTGTAAAGAGTTATATGAGTAGCAGATTGGTCAGTGATCCAGTCAAGAGCATCCTCTTCTAAAGATAAAAACAAAAAGTCTCATCTTCACATCCTCATAGTTAGCAGTATTACACCATTTAAAGATACAAAAATTAAAGTTTTTCACATGTGATGTAGTACTAATGGCATTGTTACCTTGAAAGGATGACAACTTTTCAATATCATTGTCAGGGATATTGTGAGGATAAGCATTTATGTTAGTGAAGTCAAAAGGAGCAAAAAGATCATTCATGATGCTAGACTCTACTTGTTCTTGAAAAATAAAATGAATATCATAAATAATATCTTTCCCAAGACTAACAAGAGATCTATTATGAGAAAGTCTATTCAACGTCTCTCTAAAAACCCTTTTAGGATTAAAGGAGGGCATAACTAGACCACTTGAATTTCTCCTCGTAGAGACTCTTAAAAAAATTTAGTTGAGTGGAGTCGCCATTTGAGAAAGAATCTAAATCTAAAGTTCAAATATGCTAAAACCAAAAGGTTAGTCGATTTTCAAGGTATAAGAAAGCTAGTCCCTGTTAACTATGCCAAAAAGGTTGCTCCTGCTACCTACACCTAGCTACAAGTCAGTGAGAAAATCCTTCAACCCCACAAGGTGTGGTTGGTGGCAGGGAACTCAAAGAAGGGGTTGTTACACTAATCCCAACTCTCTTCCTTTGAGTTATCTCCTAGGTTAGATAAGGGGGGTGGTCCCTGATGAAAATTTGAGTTAAAAGTGATATGAGTTTCTATGAGAGTTGTTAGAGATAAATAAATTACTTCTTTAAGATTATAAGCAAAAATAGACATGATTAATAACCATATTTTCCTTTATTTTTTCAAAAAACCGATTCTCCAATTTCCATCTTTTTCTAAAAACGATTCACTCAAATTTTACAATATAAAATTATTTTACCTCAAAAAAATCGCCAACATTATGCAAAGCGATGTAGAGATTATATATAAAATCATTATACATTTGAATAATTTTACAAATATATCAATAAATATTTTATAGTTTGCGTATTAGGTACTAGTGAGATTCGCCAATGTTTTTAAATTTCAAGATAATTTTCAATCCTTAAACTCTTCCCGAGCCCTAACTCAGTCCGTAAAAGGGGTAAACTTATACTAAATGGATGATTGTTCATTTAATTTCGAGTTCGAATAAGCAAGTACTCGGCAATCTTTTTGTTTTGAAAGAGTCTAAAAAGGGCTTAAAGGAGGACCCCATGGTTTTCACTTTTTTTAATTTTCTAAGACCATGAAACGTGATAAAATTCTGCTAAATAGTTAAAATGATTCATCCTCGTTCTGTAACCTATCTTGCACATTTAAACTCAATAGCTCATCATAATTGCTCAAAAATGTCATTTTCCCTTTTTAAAAGGTTTTAAATATAAAAATAATATTTTTTAGCTTCAAAAGGTTTATAAAAGTGGGAATGGAAAATTATTTTCACCATTTGAGAGGAGAGAGAGAAGTTTATACCACCAGACTTACATGACCAATTCCGAGCCAACCAGTGGACGAAATCGCATATCGATTCTTCCGGGTAGAAGATCTCTCCTTAACGTAGCTTTTCATCTGTCTAAAATTTCATTTTAAGCTTTCATTTATTTTTTTGGGGAAAACTTATATTTAAAAATGCGCCCTTGGCCCTCCGTAGTTTCTTTTCTGTCAAGCCCGTGGAGACCGATAAAATTTTCAATACAGAAAATCACCCCCTGTGTAGAATTTTACTAGAAAAAACCACACAATTGCACCCTATCTGTCAAATGGAGGCCACACAAAACAAAACATTATATGGGTTTCTGAAATGATTCTAATCCTTTTAAATTGGTCATTTTAGGTCATTTGAGTGCTCAAAAATGGAGTGGAGGGGAAGAGAGCATGAAGCTAATGATTTGGAAGCTTTGGAAGATACGACCACCATGCAGATTCTCAGGACTTATGGCCTCCTGAAATACTGGCTTATTCCTAGGATAAAAGCTCACGAACAATGTTTTTTGATTGTCGATCATCGTGTTACCATTGGTACTGATGAAATATATTTCTTGACTGGGTTGTCTCATTGGGGAACCAATATTTCATTATTCAGACAAAGGGAGGGAGGAGATACTACTGATGGGTATCTCTGATGCTTTTGCAGGGGTGTACCACCCAAGGATGGGAGAATTGATATTCATGCCATCGATATTTTTCCCCTGAGGACCATTACCTTTACTGTTTGCAAATTGGGTGGCAGTGTTGCCATTCATTTAGCCACACAGGCACAAATTCAGACGACCATGGAATGATGGGAATCCATGGTGTACAATTAGTGTGAGGTAGTGGTGGTGAACATGATGGGCCAATTGACGAGATCCAAGAATGGAAAACTGAATAATTTCGGTTATGGTGCCATTCTTATCACTTTTTCCATAGAGAGGATTCCTATCCTCCGGCCATAGCAGATTCTAGTAGATGAGGGGGGTCCTTGGGATCCACACATGATGAGGTGGGTTTCATTGATGACACGCCATGGAGGTGATGGACCAATAGTCAGGTATATTACAAAGTTTTTTTACTAGTTAGGCCTGCAGATTGTTCCGATTGAGGAATTTTTGTATGTCGGGATGGATTACAGAGGTGATATTGATATCCCACTTCCTGTCGGAACTCAGTAGGGTGATCTAGGTGATAAATTTTCATTTTGACATATTTCCAAATTTTTAAATTTTTGTGTTTTTTGTCTTCAAAGGCTAATTATCTGAAATGCATGTGCAAACATGGGTCTAACCCACTCATCAGGGATGAGATGATTTGATAGATGGGGTGAGTAGGTTGTAGCAGCTGCGATAGCTAACCCAGAGGCAGAGGATATCCTGACAAAGCTGGAACACAACCTTGAGAGGTTGACTTCGAACATCCCAGAGATTGGGACATATGACATTCCTTGCGCCTATCAGGGACATCTAGTTGGGATTCCATGGTCCCTCAGACGTTTGTTGTGTCGTGTTCTCATGTTATCCTTTGTTATCATGAGCATAATCATGCTTATATTTTCTAGTTTGTAGGACCACATTTTGATTTTTGGTGTCAGCATATTCAGAAGATAAAAGAACACAGGGCCTTATGTCCTCAGATGACATATTTTGTAGACACACACTTTTATACAAACTCTATTTTAATGAAAACTACTACTTTTTCCTATTGTTTATCTTGATCAATGTATGAATCAATATTGTTTTTAATTTACAAATGTTGCAAATGTCTATTTAACACATGATTCACCAATGCATTTGTCAATGTGTTTAAATATCTCGAGATATGTTGATATTTGATGTAATCAAATTTCCTTTCCAAAAGATGGCCTCGTAAAAATACTCTTAACATTTTTGGACTCCTTACTATATAGACACCATTTAAATGTGTCTTCATCCTAGTAATCTCCTATTATTGCGAACTTCATCTTAACCTTTAACCCTATATTCACCTTTTTCGTCTTCAATGGCTTCGTTATATTAGGCATTTCTATTTCAAGTCCATTTACTTCGTGATGACCTTGTAACTCTTTGATATCAATATTGCAAGGATCTTCATCCTCTTTTGCAGTGATATTAAAACATTCTATTACATTATGTAACTGTACAACCTAATCAGGTTTCCAAATAACTAGAACTTTGTCCTTAAAAATATTCTTCTTAACTATCTGTAGGGTTGCATCTATATTTGAATAGTCATCTTCAAATCTAAATGTCATTATAAATCCCTCAACCATTTTTTCCTAGCTAACAGTACAATGTCGAAGCTCTATTTACAAATACCAATTCTGAGGAATTGTCTCTAGGGTATGGATGAAGCCATGCACCCATCCTACTCGTGAAATTTCTTCCCAAGTTTTCATACAGAGTTGTATGTGTTCTCCAAGGTCAGTTTGACCACCATACTTATCTATGAGCTCTATTTCTACTTGGACAAACCTTACCCACATCGACCTTCTACATGGTTTCCTATCTCCTATATTTTTTTTAATGTGTACCCCACCATCGAGCAGGAGTAGCTCTCAGTGCTAGATCCAGATCTAACAATCTTTGACATTATGGTACGTGTCTTTCATAATCTCTAAATAAAGTATTATATTACCCAAACCATTATAAAAAGGTAAATCAAATACCTCAACTGTCATACAACACACTACTTTAGTGATGTTTGCACATTGCCACGTAGGTTTTCTAATTCCTCTTTTGAATCTAAAGTGAAAGAACTATCTTGCTCCCAAGTATTTTTTCCATCTGTAGTAGCGTTAATCCATTCTTATTCTTTTGTTGTTATCTGATAAATGTTGTCGATGTCATCCATGATGTACTCCTCTTTGACAGGTTCAGTGTACCTCACTCCCTCTAATGGATCTAATGGAACAATAAATCTCATATTGTTCCTTTAAAATATCATTTGCCTTTTCTTTAAGTTAATTATAGCCATGTTAGAAAATTCCCAATCTAATCCAAGGATTGTTGGATAGGGATTACTATCATCCAAAATTTCAATCACTTTGAAGTCTGTGGTAGTGCACACTCCATCAATGTCTATTATGATACCTAACAACCTTCCTAGAGGGACAATCTTCTATTGATTAGCCATCTTCAGCTGAATAGTTAACCATTGTAGCTTCGAATTACCCATCAATTCCCATGTCTATTTCGGAAAGACATTGGAATCAGATCCCAGATCCAAGATAACCTGATCCATATCATACTCTCCAATATGTGTAGTAAGCCTCATTTGTTTTTAGTCCTCTTCTTATGTCTATGTAGATTATTCACTGCGTGCATCTCATTTCGTGGTACTTCTTTAGAAGCACAACATTCTATAAATTCCTGCAATCCCTCCATGGATTTTTGATTTCTTAACAACTTCATGCAAGTATGTAGAAAAGACTTCAAGAATTCGGATCCATATCTTGTGTCACAACTGGTACTATCTGGCATTCATTCCTCTTTGTTGGTTGCGCGGTAAAGGTCAAGGCCCCATCATCCATAAAGTTAGGCCTCGCCTCCACGAACACTGGATTTTCCTTGTGAATACAAAAAGAGGGAGATTTTTCAGTAATTCTTCTTATCCATGTAGCTTCAACTTACTTTTTCCCATCAACTTTATCAACTCCAGTCGTAGCTCCACTTCTTGTTAAAATTTTGATGCATGGTTCATCCTCCCTTGTCTCAACAGTCATCATTTAAATATTTTTTGCAAATTGTTGGTTCCTTTTCTCCTGCATATTCGCAATGATTACAGGGAATTCTTCTATCACATGATCAAAAGACTTACAGTAGTTACAAGTTGTCATGGGGTTCTGACAATCTCTTGTGAAGTTTCCTGCATGTCCATAGTTATAACAAACAATCTAATGATATCCTTGACTAGCTCCTCATCCTCATCCTTGGAAACCTACTTGACCTGCATGTTGGCCTGTCTCCTCATTCGTATGTCCTTCAACTTGCAATCTATAAGCATTAGCAATGGATTCGATCATTAAGTCATAACTTCATTAATTTTTCTCATCATGGCCTACTGATATACAAAAGTTACAAAATATTTTCTTCAGAGTCTGCATGTACTTATGTAATAGGTAGCAATATTTAAAGCGATGTTGGCCTCTCGCTATACAAATCTCGCACACCAAAATTGATCCTGGGTTTACTGTATTTGGTGCTCCACTTGCCAAATAATCTTTGAACACGGGGAATTGATCCTTATAATGACCCTTTGCTTTGCATTTTGTACACCATACTTCTGATCTGGCTTCTTTACCTTTCTTGAGATCTTGCAATTCCAAGTTCAAATTGGCTAGCTGACTTTGAATCTGCTATAATGCTGCATGAGTATCTTTAATCGGCAAAGCTTCCAGCTTCATCACAATATCCAATGCGTCATCTTGAGTCATGATATTTTGTTGTGTCAAAAGGTAACCTATTATGTGGTAGTAGCGTGACTATGAACCATTCCTTATGTTGTTCTGGAGGTATGTTAAAGCTTGCTTGTCCTATCAACACCTTGAGACCCAATCGTTGCTTGTTTGATTTATTTTAGCTTTGTGATGCTTTGTGATTCTGATTTCACTTTCTTGAATTTTGATACCAGTTCTTTCTTAATATCATCCAACGATGAAGTCAGATTAGTCACAGAGTATTTCATATACCATGTTAGTTATTTTTTCACAACGACATTACGAGATGTGCCTTATTTAAATTTTCACTATTGATCTATCTTGTTGTGCATATTTCATTAACTACAAACCAAAACTGGACATGATCCTCTAATCCAAGTCCTTTAAATATATGTAGCTTAATGTCATCGATCATTTTCCTTCTCGGGGGGCTAGGTGGAGGGGGAGGGGGTGTAGGGGAAT